>JABUQX010009875.1:82500-95000 GCA_015478945.1 Trachelipus rathkii | reverse complement strand
AGGGTTCATGCAGTTGGCCAGGTGGCCAAACAATACCCCTGCACCAATACCCACGCCATATCACTCCTGTTATACAACTTTCTTCTCGGCCTTAACCAAACCACATTATCTGCTCCTTCAAAATTCGTTTACTGATTCAATCCACTTTTTTCTTCGGTCTCCAGCCTGTTCGGTTCCCACACACTCGCCCTATACATACCGCTTACGCATACAGATATATTCAATAATTTTCATATGACAAACCATCTCAACATACTTTCATTTATTCTCGTCATTTACCCTTCTTCACACCAACAACTCTCTAATAAGTTCATTCCTCATTTATCAAATCTTTCTCACGCCTAGCACTCCGCCCTATAGATTGTCCATCTGAACACATTGAATTTAGATTATACTTCTTATGTCGCAGACCATTGTCTCACACTTTTACAATCCACGGTAAGCAAATACGCCTGCATGTAAGACGGCTAGCACAATCAAGACTTAGTCCCTTACATTACCCAACGATTTAATTGCCCAAGCCCCTCGTTCCTGCGCATTCACAACTTTCCCTACACACTCTGGTCATCAATCCGTTCACCCGTTCTCATCAACATATACCCTAAATATTTAAACTCAAACACTTGTTCCAGCTGCTCACCATCTAACAGCTTCACACTGAGGACTGTCCTCACTCACAACCATAACCTTAGTCTTATCTATCTATATATATATATATATCTATATTTATATATATATATATATATATTTATATATTATATATATATTATATATATATATATATATATTATATATATATATAAATATATATTAATTCAATTAAATAAATATTTTTGAAAAGAGATTTGGGAAAATATTTGATTTTCTTGACAGATATTTACTTAGAATAAATAAATACATCAATATTTTAACAATTATATTTATTTCCTTTTCTGAATTCTTTTGATATATCAAATTTCGAAAATATTTTAATGTTAAAAACTCGGAAAATTATAATTTGGCCTCAATTTTTAATCTGAAAAAGTAAATACAAAAAAAAAATTGATTATATTTTGGTATGTTTTATAAATTTTGCATCAATTTATAACAAAGGAGTAATGGAACTTTTAAAATATATTTTTTTTTATTTTGTTTGATTTAACCCTTTATTATTTAGTGTAGTGTAAATTTACAGTTAACACCGGTAGAAAACCCCGGTTTTCCCTGATTTTTGGCGCCGGGGCCGGGGCCTTTGGCCCGGTGTCCGGGTTCCTAAATATTATATATATAATAATATATTATAATATATATATATATATATATATATTATATATATATATATATAGGGATATCTGTAGAAGTTTAAAAAATATCGAAATATTAAATAAAAAGAAGTTTCAAAATATTATATTTATAAATACTGCAATATATATATCTATTATATATTATATATATATATATATATATATATATAATATATATATATATATATATATATATATATATATTATATATATTAGTGATGGGGCAGCTTTTGGGGGTAGGCAGAGTAGGCCAACGCTACTGTGCCGATTAAGTGCGGAGAGACGCCCCACAACAAATAATATCTAAGAAAGGAGAACTCCGAGCGGTCCTATCAGATAAGATATACAATAGTAATTAGTATATATATCTATATATATATAGGTATACTATATATATATATATATATATATATATATACTATATATATATATAAGCTATACTTGCTGGATACAGATTTTACATTAAGTGGACGGAATATACACGAGATGATACTACTGATTACCTTATTAGCTATGAATATCATAATTGTGCTACTACGTATAGAAGATATAGTATATATAAAAGTGATAGTAGGACTATATATATACTATATATATTATAGGTATGCAAACATAAGTATGAGTAACTATATATAATATAGATAAATAACTAATAGTATAATATAGCGTATTAAACAATCGTGGATATAACAGAAATGACTGGTATATTACAGCGCTCACGCTTTAAAGACTAGTGCCGCGGTCATGCAATTTCTAATGTCGAGTTCGCTTTTATAATCAGTTCTGCGATCGGTGAAATTGTTAACTTCTCGAACGTCAAAAATATAAGTCCTTACTTCTCTGAGGCTAGGCCAACTGGTGGCATCGTGCATAAGGACGAGTGAGGTAGCAGTCATTTTTTTTTAAATAATCCCATTTAATTGCATTAGCAAGATATAATATAATATTATTAATTAACTAATTAATAAATAATTAACTAATTAATAATTTTATGCTCCGTTGATCATCTTGCGTTATAACCGAAGTTGATTATTAGTCGTTAATTGCACTTAAAAATATTGACTCAAAACCAGAGTCTAAGAAACGCGTTGAGTCACGACTCTTCCTCGGCAATTTGTAGCATGCCTCTGCAGGGACGCTTGCCCCCCCACCCCAAGCGTAGCTTCGTTATTATATTAATTTATTACTTGATTTTGTGTGTTTGTAATAAAATTGAGCTGTTAGTTTTATTAGTTTTATAAAACTGGATATTTGGAATCGTATTCGATTTAAGTTCATTAAATATTTACTAAATTCTTTTTCGAGTGTTGTAAGGCCCATTGAAATTCAAATGTTAAAATATGTGGAACCATTCTATTACTCTTACATTGTCGCTCAAATATATAATATATATATTATAGATATATAAAATTATATATATTATATATTATAAATATATATAATATATTATATTATATATATATATATATATATATATATATATTATATATATATATATATAAGTTAATGATTATATTAAATTATATAGATGAATATATAATAAGGTGAGGTATATATATATATATATATATACTATACCTATATATATATATAGTATATATATATAATATATATATATATAATTGTAAGTAATAAATATTTATATATATATATATTATATATATATAATAATATATAATATATATAAGGTATATATATTATAATATATATATATATCATATATAATATATATATATATGTATATAATGTAAGTAATATATAATATATATATATTTTATATAAAAAATATATTGTATTTTTAATATATATATATACTATATATATAATAATATATTATATATATATTATATAATATATATATATATATATATATATATTTATATATATATATAAATATATATATATATATATATAATATATAATATATATACTATACTATATTATACTAGATATATATATATATATATATATATATATATATACTATATATAGTAATATATATATATATATATTATATATAACTATATATAATATTTTTATATATTTATATATATCTATATAATTATATATATATATATATATATTATAATATATACATGTATTCAAAAAAGCGACGTCCAGTCTTCTCTTCTCCAATCTAAATGAAAGGCTCTCGAAATGTCTGATAGTCTTAGGTGCAGCTTGGCCATATTTCCGACGAATAGAGTCGATCCAGTTACTATGTGATGGGAATTTTAATTTGATGAGGAAAAGCAACACCAGAGCCCTCCACATAGAAATCTTTATTCAAAATTCACAACGTTTCGGAAATTAAGCTATTTCCATCTTCAGGTGAAAAACTAAAATACATAATATATAATAAATATTAACAAATATTAAAGTTATAAATTCTATATAGAACATTATTATTAGATACAAAAATAAATTTACATTTAACGTTACAAATAATTATCATAAAAACATCTTACATATTTACAAAAATGAATTAAGATTAGAAACAGGACGTCGCTCCGTAAACAAAAATAACCATGAAATTGAAATCAAATTATAAGTACAAATTTAACTTAAGTCTATTTTTAACAGGGTAACTAAATCAAAGATAATTTTCAGAGTTAAAAACATCATCAAAATACTCTGGTAAACAAAACAAAAAACTCACCATTTAGAGTTACAAATTTAAGATCTATTGAACGTATATGCGAGAAGGGCGCTACTCCATGTCAGGGTTAACACAACTGTAGTTTAAAAGGACCGGAATCGCTATTGAGGGAAGGTTTGGTGTTGTGGATGTATAATGTTTCTAAAATATGCAGGATGGTTTGTGAATTAGTTTGTGTTAATATATTGAAATTATTATAGTTAAAGGTGTGGTCTGCTGTGTGGGAGTGATTTCTAATGGCGGAGTGGGATGGTGAATTCAATAATGATTTGGTACGGGTGGAGATACCCCTATGTTCATTTATCCTCACGTAGAACTGGCGAGACGTACTGCCAATATAGACAGCATTACAGCTGTCACAATTAAATTTATATATAATTGAGGACTGAAGAGCTATAGGGATACGGTCTTTATGATTGCAGAATGAAGATATCTTGTGTGAAGCTGTGAAAATTAAGTTGACATTCAATTGGGGAAAATGGTTTCGTAAAAGAAAGGTTAATTCCTTACGTAGTTTTGTAAATATATGTTCATAGTAGGGTAACTTTATATATAAATCACATTTTGGTGCGGAATAAATCAAAGGTCTGGACGCGTAACAGGAATTCAAAAAATTACTTATATATTTGTGAACTAGTGAAGAGGGGTAATAATTACATTTAAAAAAATTTAAAAGGAAATTGAATTCTTTATGCATAAGTTGGAAGGTGGAACTAAGGTGGTAAGCTCTATATAACAAAGTTTTAATGCTGTTACATTTAAAAACAAGAGGGATGTGACTAAAAAAATTTAGTCCTAAACCTGAAAAAGTCTTTTTTCGGTAAACACTTACGGTGAAATTTGAGTCTGATTTCCTAATAAGCATGTCCAGAAATGGTAGGGTGTTATCCACTTCATCTTCTTTTGTAAAATTTATATTAGTTAATTGAGCATTTAAGTAATCAAAAAAAGGTAAAACCTTATCTTTATCAGAAAAAAGTAGGAAAGTGTCATCCATAAACCTCTTGTAATGGGCTGGTTTGAAGGAGGGGGGACAATTTGATAACCAGATCTTTTCAAAATGACTCAGATAAGAGTTGGCTAGGGTGGCGCTAAGTGGGGAACCCATGGCTAGAGAATCTGTTTGTTGGTACAGTATATTATTAAAAAAGAAATAGGTGTCCTGGGTGGCTAATGTAAGTAGAGTTTTAAATTCAGATCTATTGAAGCCGTTAAAACTATGATTTAACTGAAATATATCGTCTAGGAGAAATTCTATTGCATCATTTATAGGTATATTTGTGTACAGAGACTCAATATCAAAACTTGACATGAAATAATCGTTCAAATTAATGTCCAAAATCCAGTTCTTAAAACTATAGGAATTCTTAATTATATATTCATTATTTGCGAAAGGGGTCAAAAGAGGTACTAGAAATTTTGCTAGTCTATAATTATGTGTATTGAAAGCTGCTAAAATGGGTCTGATGGGAACATTAGTTTTGTGTATTTTAGGAAGACCGTACAATACTCCTGGTGAAGAACCATGAGAGTAGATATCATTAAATACTGATTTACTAATTTTGTTGGCTTTCAGCATCTTACGTAAGAAACGATTAACCTTCTCCTCTAAATTGAGTGACAGAATCAAAGGATCTTTATTGTGAATTGGAGTAAACTTAGTAGTGTCAGAGATAATGTTAAGGATTTTATTAATATAATCAGCTTTGTCTAAAAGGACGACACCTAGGCCCTTGTCAGGTTTACAAATAATTGTTGAAAGATCATTCTTGAGTGATTTCAAAATACCAATATCAGTCTTCGAAATTAAATAAGAGAAAATTTTTGAAGCATTAAATTTAAAATAAAATTTTTGGGCCAGAAGTTTTACTTTAAGGGTAACTGTATTAAAGTCGGAATTGAATGGTTCATAATTCTTCAACGAGTAAATTAATCTCTCGAAAGCACTAAAATATTTATAATAATCTATATGATATACAGGCAAACAAAAATTCAGACCCAAGCCCAGGAGGCGCTTTTCATTAGTTGACAAAACTTTGGAAGAATAATTATATATGTATTTATCAATGCTGACGGAAAGGTCACATCTATGTAAATTTAAAGCTTTTAGTTTATTGTCGTGACGGATCTTACATAGTGTTAAGCGTTTATTTATAAGTTTTGAAATTTTATTTGTGACAAACAAAAACTCAAGAAAAGTTAAATCGGTTTTAAGTTTATTTCGGCATTCATTATACTGTAGATTAATTCTTTTAATTTCTTTGTTTTTATAAGCTATTTCATTATTCAATAGTTTAAATTGAAAACCCTTGTAAATATTACAGTTATATAAGCGTTTGGAAAAAAGTTTAAATTTAATAAAACCAGGAATTACGCCATAAGCCTTACATGTATTCAAAAAAGCGACGTCCAGTCTTCTCTTCTCCAATCTAAATGAAAGGCTCTCGAAATGTCTGATAGTCTTAGGTGCAGCTTTATAAAAACAAAGAAATTAAAACAAAGAAATTAAAAGAATTAATCTACAGTATAATGAATGCCGAAATAAACTTAAAACCGATTTAACTTTTCTTGAGTTTTTGTTTGTCACAAATAAAATTTCAAAACTTATAAATAAACGCTTAACACTATGTAAGATCCGTCACGACAATAAACTAAAAGCTTTAAATTTACATAGATGTGACCTTTCCGTCAACATTGATAAATACATATATAATTATTCTTCCAAAGTTTTGTCAACTAATGAAAAGCGCCTCCTGGGCTTGGGTCTGAATTTTTGTTTGCCTGTATATCATATAGATTATTATAAATATTTTAGTGCTTTCGAGAGATTAATTTACTCGTTGAAGAATTATGAACCATTCAATTCCGACTTTAATACAGTTACCCTTAAGGTAAAACTTCTTGCCTTAATTTCTAATCTTAATTCATTTTTGTAAATATGTAAGATGTTTTCTATGAGTTTAATTCCGACACCTAAATAATTGTTGAAGGATTTTATTAATTATAATCAGCTTTGTCTAATTATTTGTAAACCTGACAAGGGCCTAGGTGTCGTCCTTTTAGACAAAGCTGATTATATTAATAAAATCCTTAACATTATCTCTGACACTACTAAGTTTACTCCAATTCACAATAAAGATCCTTTGATTCTGTCACTCAATTTAGAGGAGAAGGTTAATCGTTTCTTACGTAAGATGCTGAAAGCCAACAAAATTAGTAAATCAGTATTTAATGATATCTACTCTCATGGTTCTTCACCAGGAGTATTGTACGGTCTCCCTAAAATACACAAAACTAATGTTCCCATCAGACCCATTTTAGCAGCTTTCAATACACATAATTATAGACTAGCAAAATTTCTAGTACCTCTTTTGACCCCTTTCGCAAATAATGAATATATAATTAAGAATTCCTATAGTTTTAAGAACTGGATTTTGGACATTAATTTGAACGATTATTTCATGTCAAGTTTTGATATTGAGTCTCTGTACACAAATATACCTATAAATGATGCAATAGAATTTCTCCTAGACGATATATTTCAGTTATATAACAAAGTTTTAATGCTGTTACATTTAAAAACAAGAGGGATGTGACTAAAAAAAATTTAGTCCTAAACCTGAAAAAGTCTTTTTTCGGTAAACACTTACGGTGAAATTTGAGTCTGATTTCCTAATTAGCATGTCCAAAAATGGTAGGGTGTTATCCACTTCATCTTCTTTTGTAAAATTTATATTAGTTAATTGAGCATTTAAGTAATCAAAAAAAGGTAAAACCTTATCTTTATCAGAAAAAAGTAGGAAAGTGTCATCCATAAACCTCTTGTAATGGGCTGGTTTGAAGGAGGGGGGACAATTTGATAACCAGATCTTTTCAAAATGGCTCAGATAAGAGTTGGCTAGGGTGGCGCTAAGTGGGGAACCCATGGCTAGAGAATCTGTTTGTTGGTACAGTATATTATTAAAAAAGAAATAGGTGTCCTGGGTGGCTAATGTAAGTAGAGTTTTAAATTCAGATCTATTGAAGCCGTTAAAACTATGATTTAACTGAAATATATCGTCTAGGAGGATTTCTATTGCTTCATCAATGGGAATATTAGTGTACAAAGACTCAATATCAAAACTGGTCATAGAAATAATCGTTCAAATTAATGTCCAAAATCCAGTTCTTAAAACTATAGGAATTCTTAATTATATATTCATTATTTGCGAAAGGGGTCAAAAGAGGTACTAGAAATTTTGCTAGTCTATAATTATGTGTATTGAAAGCTGCTAAAATGGGTCTGATGGGAACATTAGTTTTGTGTATTTTAGGGAGACCGTACAATACTCCTGGTGAAGAACCATGAGAGTAGATATCATTAAATACTGATTTACTAATTTTGTTGGCTTTCAGCATCTTACGTAAGAAACGATTAACCTTCTCCTCTAAATTGAGTGACAGAATCAAAGGATCTTTATTGTGAATTGGAGTAAACTTAGTAGTGTCAGAGATAATGTTAAGGATTTTATTAATATAATCAGCTTTGTCTAAAAGGACGACACCTAGGCCCTTGTCAGGTTTACAAATAATTGTTGAAAGATCATTCTTGAGTGATTTCAAAATACCAATATCAGTCTTCGAAATTAAATAAGAGAAAATTTTTGAAGCATTAAATTTAAAATAAAATTTTTGGGCCAGAAGTTTTACTTTAAGGGTAACTGTATTAAAGTCGGAATTGAATGGTTCATAATTCTTCAACGAGTAAATTAATCTCTCGAAAGCACTAAAATATTTATAATAATCTATATGATATACAGGCAAACAAAAATTCAGACCCAAGCCCAGGAGGCGCTTTTCATTAGTTGACAAAACTTTGGAAGAATAATTATATATGTATTTATCAATGTTGACGGAAAGGTCACATCTATGTAAATTTAAAGCTTTTAGTTTATTGTCGTGACGGATCTTACATAGTGTTAAGCGTTTATTTATAAGTTTTGAAATTTTATTTGTGACAAACAAAAACTCAATATAAGTAAAATTTAACTTAAGTCTATTTTTAACAGGGTAACTAAATATGGCCAAGCTGCACCTAAGACTATCAGACATTTCGAGAGCCTTTCATTTAGATTGGAGAAGAGAAGACTGGACGTCGCTTTTTTGAATACATGTAAGGCTTATGGCGTAATTCCTGGTTTTATTAAATTTAAACTTTTTTCCAAACGCTTATATAACTGTAATATTTACAAGGGTTTTCAGTTTAAACTATTGAATAATGAAATAGCTTATAAAAACAAAGAAATTAAAAGAATTAATCTACAGTATAATGAATGCCGAAATAAACTTAAAACCGATTTAACTTTTCTTGAGTTTTTGTTTGTCACAAATAAAATTTCAAAACTTATAAATAAACGCTTAACACTATGTAAGATCCGTCACGACAATAAACTAAAAGCTTTAAATTTACATAGATGTGACCTTTCCGTCAACATTGATAAATACATATATAATTATTCTTCCAAAGTTTTGTCAACTAATGAAAAGCGCCTCCTGGGCTTGGGTCTGAATTTTTGTTTGCCTGTATATCATATAGATTATTATAAATATTTTAGTGCTTTCGAGAGATTAATTTACTCGTTGAAGAATTATGAACCATTCAATTCCGACTTTAATACAGTTACCCTTAAAGTAAAACTTCTGGCCCAAAAATTTTATTTTAAATTTAATGCTTCAAAAATTTTCTCTTATTTAATTTCGAAGACTGATATTGGTATTTTGAAATCACTCAAGAATGATCTTTCAACAATTATTTGTAAACCTGACAAGGGCCTAGGTGTCGTCCTTTTAGACAAAGCTGATTATATTAATAAAATCCTTAACATTATCTCTGACACTACTAAGTTTACTCCAATTCACAATAAAGATCCTTTGATTCTGTCACTCAATTTAGAGGAGAAGGTTAATCGTTTCTTACGTAAGATGCTGAAAGCCAACAAAATTAGTAAATCAGTATTTAATGATATCTACTCTCATGGTTCTTCACCAGGAGTATTGTACGGTCTCCCTAAAATACACAAAACTAATGTTCCCATCAGACCCATTTTAGCAGCTTTCAATACACATAATTATAGACTAGCAAAATTTCTAGTACCTCTTTTGACCCCTTTCGCAAATAATGAATATATAATTAAGAATTCCTATAGTTTTAAGAACTGGATTTTGGACATTAATTTGAACGATTATTTCATGTCAAGTTTTGATATTGAGTCTCTGTACACAAATATACCTATAAATGATGCAATAGAATTTCTCCTAGACGATATATTTCAGTTAAATCATAGTTTTAACGGCTTCAATAGATCTGAATTTAAAACTCTACTTACATTAGCCACCCAGGACACCTATTTCTTTTTTAATAATATACTGTACCAACAAACAGATTCTCTAGCCATGGGTTCCCCACTTAGCGCCACCCTAGCCAACTCTTATCTGAGTCATTTTGAAAAGATCTGGTTATCAAATTGTCCCCCCTCCTTCAAACCAGCCCATTACAAGAGGTTTATGGATGACACTTTCCTACTTTTTTCTGATAAAGATAAGGTTTTACCTTTTTTTGATTACTTAAATGCTCAATTAACTAATATAAATTTTACAAAAGAAGATGAAGTGGATAACACCCTACCATTTCTGGACATGCTTATTAGGAAATCAGACTCAAATTTCACAGTAAGTGTTTACCGAAAAAAGACTTTTTCAGGTTTAGGACTAAATTTTTTTAGTCACATCCCTCTTGTTTTTAAATGTAACAGCATTAAAACTTTGTTATATAGAGCTTACCACCTTAGTTCCACCTTCCAACTTATGCATAAAGAATTCAATTTCCTTTTAAATTTTTTTAAATGTAATTATTACCCCTCTTCACTAGTTCACAAATATATAAGTAATTTTTTGAATTCCTGTTACGCGTCCAGACCTTTGATTTATTCCGCACCAAAATGTGATATATATATATAATATATATATATATATATATATATTTTTTTTTTTTTTTTTTTTTTTTATTTTTTTCTATAATTTTTTTTTTTTTTTTTTTTTTTTTTTTTTTTTTTTTTTTTTTTTTTTTTTTTTTTTTTTTTTTTTTTTTTTTTTTTTTTTTTTTTTTTTTTTTTTAATTTTTTTTTTTGTTTTTTTTTTTTTTTCTTTTTTTTTTTTTTTTTTTTTTTTTTTTTTTTTTTTTTTTTTTTTTTTTTTTTATTTTTTTTTTACATTTTTTGTATATTTTCAATTAACCTTTCTTTTACGAAACCATTTTCCCCAATTGAATGTCAACTTAATTTTCACAGCTTCACACAAGATATCTTCATTCTGCAATCATAAAGACCGTATCCCTATAGCTCTTCAGTCCTCAATTATATATAAATTTAATTGTGACAGCTGTAATGCTGTCTATATTGGCAGTACGTCTCGCCAGTTCTACGTGAGGATAAATGAACATAGGGGTATCTCCACCCGTACCAAATCATTATTGAATTCACCATCCCACTCCGCCATTAGAAATCACTCCCACACAGCAGACCACACCTTTAACTATAATAATTTTAATATCTTAGCACAAAGTAAATCACAAACCAACCTAAATATTTTAGAAACATTATACATCCACAACACCAAACCTTCCCTCAATAGCGATTCCGGTCCTTTTAAACTACAGTTGTGTTAACCCTGACATGGAGTAGCGCCCTTCTCGCATATACGTTCAATAGATCTTAAATTTGTAACTCTAAATGGTGAGTTTTTTGTTTTGTTTACCAGAGTATTTTGATGATGTTTTTAACTCTGAAAATTATCTTTGATTTAGTTACCCTGTTAAAAATAGACTTAAGTTAAATTTGTACTTATAATTTGATTTCAATTTCATGGTTATTTTTGTTTACGGAACGACGTCCTGTTTCTAATCTTGATTCATTTTTGTAAATATGTAAGATGTTTTTATGATAATTATTTGTAACGTTAAATGTAAATTTATTTTTGTATCTAATAATAATGTTCTATATAGAATTTATAACTTTAATATTTGTTAATATTCGCTTTTTTGAATACATTTTTCACCTGAAGATGGAAATAGGTTAATTTCCGAAACGTTGTGAATTTTTGAATAAAGATTTCTATGTGGAGGGCTCTGGTGTTGCTTTTCCTCATCAAATTAAAATTCCCATCACATAGTAACTGGATCGACTCTATTCGTCGGAAATATGGCCAAGCTGCACCTAAGACTATCAGACATTTCGAGAGCCTTTCATTTAGATTGGAGAAGAGAAGACTGGACGTCGCTTTTTTGAATACATGTAAGGCTATATATAGTATATAATATATATATCATATATATAAATATATAATATATATATATATATATATATATATATAGTATATATATATAGTATATAATATATATATATATAATATATATATATATATATATATATATATAATCATTATATATATATATATATATATATTATATATTTATATATATATATAAATATATATTATATATATATATATATATATATTATATA
>JABUQX010009875.1:75000-77500 GCA_015478945.1 Trachelipus rathkii | reverse complement strand
TAATTACAATTTTCTCAATTGATTTTAATTGTAAATATAGACATTATGGGAAGGGAACGATAATATCTTCACCGATTCGAACCAATGTTTGTTTGCGAACGAGAATGAAATTCGTGAAGTGCTGAATGGTTAACGACGATGGTTTTCGTTCTCGTTCTCACAAGCGTTGGTTCGACTCGACAGAGACAATTATCTCTACATTGCCATAATGTCTTTTTATATATAATATATATATATATATATAGTATAATATATATATATATATATATATACTATAATATATATCTAATATATATATTATATATATATAAATATATATATCTATATATATATATATATATATATATAATATATATATATATATATATTATATATAATATATAATATATATATATATTATATATATAATATAATATATATATATATGAACTCAATAAAAAAAATTATTAAAGCTACTTTCAATAAGCATTATAATTAGTATACTAAAAATATAATGTTGGCAAGATTTCTTACTTGAGGGAGAAGAACGAACTATTCAAGTTTCCGCCTAAAGGTCTGAGATGTTTTCTCACTTTGTTCACGTGTCCGTACGATCATCAAATGTTCAATACTTTAAAGTTTACCGTTCTTAGCAAAATATAAAATTTTAAAAAATATATCATGTAGAACCTTCAGTTTTATTCACTAGAATATGGAATCTTTTAAAACAAATGATAAAAATATATTGCACTATTACCTATTGGATCTGTGCCTACGCATTGAAACACTAAATGATTTCAAGTGATGTAAAACTACTCTCCAAGTTATTGAATAATCATTGCAATTTTTTTTACTATTATCAATATTAGAAAAAGATTTTCAACAATAGAAATATTGTGGATATTAAAGGTATTCTCATTTCAGAGCTTACGAACTACAATCGCTTTAAGTACTTCAACTTACACAGACAAAGTAAAAGACAAGATTTATATGATATTGATGAAGACGATTTTGGGTGGAATATTACTGAAGGAAATAAAGAACTAGAATTAGTAATACCTAAAACTTCACAAACATGGAACCTTTTTGTATCTGTCATTGGAAAAGAAATTGGTTTCGGGATAGGAAATGAAAATATAGAGGTTAGAATAGAAAACTTGTTTAGGGTAAATAAAAATGCTAAAAAAAAAATTGAGGATTAACATTAATTAAAGCAAACCCGGGAAATTTATAAATATCAATCATGTTATCAAAGTCATTTTCGATGTTATAATTAGTTGCTTAAAAAAGAACTAAATATCAAATAAATCTATATCATTGCAAACGGAAATATCATTAAGAATTTAGGAAAAAAATCAATATTCCACAGAATGATTGATAGATTAATAAAACTTGTATTATTCTATCCTAAACTTTAAACTATTTCCTGGACGTAAGCAAAGATTATATTGTAAAAAAAAATCAGGTATTTCAAATTATTTTCAAATTTTGATTAAATATAGTAGTAGGGGAACATTCTGAGCGGCAAAACCAAAAATTATTACCTCTCCAATTTGTTTATCAGTAATTCAATTATCCTATTAACCACACTGAGGTTCCAAAGAGAAGGAATTTTCGTTTGAGGTTTGCTCAAGGTTTCAATACTAGAAGCATATAAATAATGCTCCACCCATTCACTGTCATTCCCATTGTAGGTTCTTAATTGGAGATATTTCTCACTCTCGCTTTGTTTGAATTTAGCCGTTATAGATCTCCTATCATAATTATATATATTCTCAACAATATTCCGTAATTGATATTTTCCGTAATTGATAAACTTTAAATAAATTAATACTTTTATTTTAATAAGAAATAAATGAATGTAATTAACAATGAGTTATGACCAAGAATCATGTGTTTTTTTATTAATTAAACAATAAAATTGCAACTATTCTTAAACTCAAACTCAAAAAAATTGTCTAAACTGAAAGTTTGTTCTTAGATTTTTACAATATCTGATTTTTATGAAATTTTCGGCAAAGATATTTGGTGGATTCCAAAACAAATATGAATGTATGGCTTTCAGAGGTGGGCATTTTGCAGTCCGCAATTTTTGGAATAACAGAAAAAATTACGGAATAGCGATAGCTATAATTTGAAAAAAGTTTCGGAACTGCAGTTCCAGAACTTTTTTTTAAATTATCGCTGCTATTCCGTAATTTTTTTTATTATTCCAAAAATTGCGGAATTTCGGACTGCGAAATGCCTACTTCTGAATTGGGTTTACATTTCTTTCAAACAGTATGCAAAAATAAAGAAATTTTTTCATAGATATTTTTTTTACAATCTTTCTGGCAGAAAGTAGAAATTTATATGTCAAAAGTGAAAATTTTTTAAATTTTAATAATCATCCGACTTTTTAAAATTAAATTATTATAGTAAATAGAATTTAATGAGTTGCATAGCTTTTGTTTGGGTATTTTTCTACACACCCAAGACTTTAATCTCTGGGTACGCCATGTTCAATTTGGGATAATTATAA
>JABUQX010009875.1:60000-65000 GCA_015478945.1 Trachelipus rathkii | reverse complement strand
CTATATATATGTAACCAATATATATATATGCTCATATATATACTCATATCTCTTCATATACTCTCACCTATATGTATATATATATATCATATTAGTTCAAAAATGACTGACAATCCAAAATATGCCCTATGTTTCACTTACTGCTTTATGATGGTCATTTAAGTTTGAAGGAAGCAAATAGACTGATGAATTCTTGCGTCCCGAAGTTTAAACACAAGTATTGCTATACTAAAAACGCAATAAGGTAAGAATAACACTGCTCATCCGATATGTTTGTCTATGCTCCTAATTTTCCATCTATCTAGCCATAAAATAAAATGTTGCCGTCTAAATAGTGTTATGTGATTTAACGTCTTAATTTTGTAAATAATGTATAATGTGGTATTGACACATAAAATAAACATATATCAAGTCTTTCCTTTTTTAAACACTTAAGCTAACATTTAGTCATACCACATTACAAGTCTAACTAAGTAATAAGTATATATTAAATTATTATTGTATGTGTTGAAATTATGTTTATTTTGTGTTAAATAACACATTGGGAAATAATCAACATAAATAAACAGTAAACATTTAAAAATGTGATGATTAAAATTCCATATGATAACAATAATTTCATTGCTAAGGAAGTCTGTCTCATTTACCTCATAAATTTTATAATACTAGTATATATTCCTCAGATACTTGGAGGATCATTTCAAAGCTGTGGAGGATCCTTACGATCTAGCACTTGTAACTTGGACATTTGTAAATACTAAATCGAAATTAGAAAATATCTCTTTTTTAAGCATCTTGACAAATTAAAAGAATGCAGGTAATGAAATGAAATCATCTTATAATAAATTTCCGTTTCTCTTTATGAGTTATAATGGAAAAAAGGGTTTAACTATATATAACATATATATATATATATATTATATATATATCATATATATATATAAACATGTATAACATATATTTATCTCCATATCTCTTTCCATATATATATATATATATATATATAAATATATACTCTCACTCATATATATATATATATATATATATATATATATATATATATATATATATATATATATATATATATATATATATATATATATATATATATATAATACATTATATATATATATATATATATCTATTATATATATATATATATATATATATATATATATATATATATATATATATATATATATACATATTTATATATTTATATAAAGAATTACATTTCCTACTAGACTGTCACTCTAACCGTCAACCCAGAGAAATCTGGGAAATTTCATCCCTAGGCGATCTGTGGAGGAGGCCGGCAGCGGATAGCCGGAAGTATAGTGTGACGAAGTACGCTCTGAGACAGGGTGGTAGGGGGGCGAGAAGGGTATATATATATGTATATATATATATATATACATAATAACTATATATATATATATATATACTCCATAATATACTATATATATATATATATATATATAGATAAGGCCACCGTAGATAATAAACATACATTATTAGGACGTTTCGAATGATTTGCTTCATCTTCAGATATAATGAAATTAAAATAGATACGGTGTTAAATATAGTATTGAACAAAAAAAAAAAATAAATAAAAAATAAAAAATGAGCAAACAGTTGTCTCTCCCTATCTATCTATTTATTTCTCGCACACACGAGCACACACACACACACATACACACACACACACACTTTAATTCATAAGGATATCTTAACGGGAGAACAGACTTGAGAAAAATAACGCTAACAAATGTGGTGATGAGTAAAATGGCTAGTTTGTTGAAAAGTTAAAACAGACATAACAATGCAAAAGCAAAAATAAATAAAATTTATATACATAATAATAATAATAATAATAATAATAATAATAATAATAATAATAATAATAATAATAATAATAATAATAATAATAATAATAATAATAATGAGGAAAAACTTAGAATTTTTGTCTATTGAATTAGATTTGAATTAAATAAGTAATTTGTATTAGCTTATCACTAATTTTCACCCGGTTTTGCTCTATCAGGTCCTGATTTTGCTCAACACCCCTCCTCCTTCCTCATATCCATAAAAGGTTTAAAAAAAAAAAAATACTTCCAAAGTCTTTTTTCAGTTACACATATCCAACTTGGTTATAATCTAAATATTTGTCCCTAATGTTATAGTGTTGTTGTATTATGTCTATTTTTAAATGTAACGCTCTAAAAATATTTTTAATTATATAATTTTTAAACTATTTCAATATTAGTAAAGTAAGCTATAAATTTCATAGATTTCTAGAATTTTCTTAAGCGCTCCTGTTTTCTGTAGAATATTCTAGAGCAGGGGTGGCCAACTTTTTGCATACCATACGTCGTTTTTTTTCACAGACGAGTTCAGATGCGCCATACAACTCATAGTAGACAAAATTAACATTTTTAAATGATTTATTATTTTAATTATTGTATATATATATACATATATATATATATATATATATATATATATATATATATATATATATATATATATATATATATATATATATATATATATATATATATATATAACATATATATATATATATAACAACTATATATATATATATATATTATATATAATATATATATATAACAACGCCATATATATATAACCATATCTATCATATATATATATATATCAACATATGTATATATATATATACTACTTATATATATATATAAAAAAACACAAAGATTAAAGATTTTTTTTAAATTTATTTTAAAATTTTTTGATTTAAAAATAGGCCACTAATTTCTAATATACCTTATGAAAAAAAATAAAAGCAAATAATTTAAGAATAGCCAGAACACTACCCCACTATCACTAGTGAACACAAATTTCGATTATGATCATTGATAACACTATACGGAAATTTAAAATCATCATTTCAGACAGAGTTTTGGCGTTCAAAAATACAATGATCTAAAGGTCAGGCGCTACAAAGAAATGCATAAACATTACGATATTTGTTTGCATAAAGCTAACTATATCTTACCGCCCAGATTTGTAGTTCTGATAAAGCCAGATTACAGTTTTCATTAAATAAATTCATAAAAGAAATTGGCTGACGTAGCCCAGTTAAAATAAAATATCCCAAAATTGGCCGTAACAGTACGCCACCCCATAAATATCAGCCACGCGTTTGGCTCTCGTACAAATGCGGGTTGGCCACCTCAATTGCATTCTGGGCGATAGCTAAAATATCTCATAAACTACTCTGTTTCTAGGAGTTAAATCAGTCAAATATCAATCAAATCCAATCAGTAGTTTGGTTAGTTAATTAGCTTGGGCGATAACATGTTTTAAATTAACGAATAGTGGTGATAATTTTGCCATCAAATAGTTAAACAGGTTTTCAAATTCGATGTGGTTTATACTATTTTAAGATCATTCCGTGTTTTAAGATTAATTTCATAAATTAGCAAGTACTTATTTCATAATAAAGTATCTATTTAAAGACAATATTTATTAATCTATCTTTCAAATATTCTTAATTTTTGAGGTGAATTAAGAACTTTTTATATATCTTTACAAATTGGCAAAAACAGTCAAACACTAAAGTTTCAAGCAGCAAAAGAGCAGCCTTGATTCCTTCTACTACATATATTGGAAATTTTACTTCCACATCAACGAGAGCAAATATAACTGACTTGACAAAGAGCTATAACATAGCCTGTTTTTGACATAAAACTGTGGTACAAGATAAATCTTGTTCTCCACATACAGCCTACATGCACTTTGTGCATTAAGAAAGATTGCAAACATTGGATGAATAGTTTTGGATTTGTAAAAATACCATTTGGGTTCAGACGAAATAAGTTTACTTGGTTGTAAAACAACGTAATAGAATTTTTATAAATTTCAAATATTAGTATAAGGTTGAAACTCAGACAGAATGTGAAATCTTTGGGTGATAACTTTATTTAAAATTAAGCAACACAGGTCTCTCGTGCTTTTGTTAACGCCACATTTTTCTATATCCTTGGGTGTGGCGAGAATCTACTCAGTTAATTTACTTTTGTTTGGTAAAGACTTTGGAGCTTCACTTGGAAAAAATATGTTAGTAATCGAAAATTTTGTTTAACACAACTTGATATGCCTAGTGCTACATTCAAATACCATTCCAAGCATGTAAGGTTTCTTTCAAAATTGAATGTCTGAAGATATTGTTAAGGAGTCAAGACACCACGATATTGACTAGCCCTATTTGAAATTCAAAAATATCGACAAAAGTTTAACCAGGTCAAGTTGAATAGATCTAAATTTGAAAAAAAGGCTTGTAGCTTTGGCTTCAAGACTTAAATATAGAAAAATGTACTGATTTCAAACACATAATTTCATTTCACGAAAATAGAACTTTTTAAATACGGAACAAATGTTAAATATTATTACGACATACCTCAATGTTCAAGGAGATGGGAGATTTAGAATCTTAAGCTACGAATGGTTTTATTGTTTTTTAGATCTAGTTTCAAAAGTCTTAAGTGTTGTTGCATAATACCAGTCTATGGCTCAATACCGATTGGTACTCAACGAAATTAAAAGAAAAGTATGAACATATAGAAAAGGTTTTAAATCTTATCAAATATAGGGAGCACGAGTGGATCATATGTGTTGACTTAAAAATGGTTAATTTCTTCTTGAATAACGGGGATGCCACTGAATATTTCTGCTTCCCACTTTTGCCCATGGTTTTCAGAACGAGGCGAGAATCTTCTCCTTTAAATAAATTATTGGCACCAGCTTTGCTCCACTTGCTGTCAGAAAAGCATGTCATTAATCTACCTGTAGTGACAGAGATTAAATCATATTTCTCACTCTGTATATAAAAACTAGGCCTCAATCAGGCAATAAATATTAAAGCTTTAGATTTTGATGAGCAGTTTTCAATAAATTTCAAAATTAACAAATTTGTTTATAAAAATAAGAAATCAGGCTCTTGGAACTTTCATTACAATAAG
>JABUQX010009875.1:47500-50000 GCA_015478945.1 Trachelipus rathkii | reverse complement strand
CAATGATGAAAGAAAGGCAGTATACGATTTGTTCAATGCTAAAAATTCTACAGCCCATATATCATGAGAACCTTTAATACTACAAATATGTTGGTGCTTTTTAAAATTTTGCATGAGAGTATTTAAAGAAGAAAAGAAACACAAAATCAATTTAGGCAAGGAAAAGAAATAATGTTAAGGCCAGAAGTAATTCTGCAAAAAAATAAAAGAATGTAGTACATGGCAAAAGTTTCCCGATATCATTAATAAGCATAAAAAAAGAATGTAGTGTACAGCAAAAGTTTCACAATATCATTAATAAGCATAAAATTTGAGACTATAATGACCATAAATCTAAAAAAAAATCATTAATTGGTTGGAGAAATGATAGCTGTTGACAGCCAAACTTTTTCAGTTGTGGAGGATATAGGTTTTATGACTACTAAATCATGTTTGCCAAAATGCATATGATTCTGTAAGAGATATAATTCAAAATGAAATTTATGCAAGACATTTTTTTTTATCTCTGGTGAATGAATATCTTCAAAATTCAACACATTATCCAACATATATATTTGAATCTACAAAAATATTAATGAATATTTTTCAAATTTCTCAATCTAAAGTGCGTCTTGCAAGAGAAAATGCAAATGCTACAAATATTGTTAGTGGAGTTTCACAAGCAGAACTTCAAACCTTGCCTAATTTTTTTACATAGTCTTCAGCAAGTCACAATTCTTAAATGATGCCATATTTCAACAGAGATATGTTAAAAATTTAACACAAGTTATCAAGCAACTAATTGGTCATTTCAATCACTCTAGTGCCTCTTTCTCAAAATGTGAATACCAAAGTAAATTTACGCAATATGTAGCAACCCAATGGAATAGCCAATACCGCATGCTTCAAAGAATACTAGAACAATAAACTGCTCTTATTTTATATTGCAGCATGACGACTCAAAACCAACGGGTTTAGAAACTAATCATTGTGATATATTACAGAATTAGTAAAACTTTTGAAAGGATTGGATGACAATACAAAGATTCAAAATAAGTGACACTAAATATCAGAGTAGCTTGTAGGTTCCTCCGTAAAGCATAGTAAACAGACCCTTTTAGGGGACTTGGATCAACGCTATCAGTCTACCAACTTAAAAACAATTAAATTCTTATTTAAATTATAAAAATCTTATTCTCGCAACCCAACTAGATCTTCAGTTCAAAACATTTTTGGAACGATTTTATAGAAAATTTTGAAGATAGTATAAGTGAATTTGGTTTTGAGACTTGTGTTATATATATATATATATATATATATATATATATATATATATATATATAGACACACATCTCATATATATATATATATATATATATATATATATATATATATATATATATATATATATACATATATATAAATTTTCTCTCTCTCTCTCTCTCTCTCTCTCTCTATATATATATATATATATATATACGTTTAAAGCAACATGGGGTTTCAGGTGTCTCTAAACCTATAATAATATATATATATATATATATATATATATATATATATATATATATATATATATAACTAATATATATATATATATATTTATATATATATATATATATATATATATATATATATATATCATATATGTAATAATAATATATATATATATATATATATATATATACATATATAAGAATAATCACTTATGTTCACGTTTAGTTACATATATTTATCTTTTATATATACAGAATTTACTATATATATATATATATATATTATATAAAGAAATGATCAAATAATAGGAAAAAAAATATATATATATATATATATATCTTTTTTTTTCTCTCTTTCTTTTTTCGTATCTGTGTATTTTATTAAGCACACCAACATACACAAATACCTTCTTTTATCATCTTTTTTTTAAATATGTGGTGTGCATTGCAAATAATCAACAAATAAAGTAAACACAGAGAATGAATGAATGTGTGCGAGTGAGCCATCGGTTTTTTTTTCTATTTTTGTTGCATTGTTAAACGGGATATAAGTGTCCATTGTTTTTAAAATGATTTCCACCAACATTTTACGACAGGTCATGGTAGATGGGTCAGAATAGCATAAATGGTAATTAAACTTTTCCCGTTTTAATGTTTCCTGATCTATCTTTTTTATTTAATTTTTATTGTTATCTCTTTTCATTATCATTTTTATTTTATAAAAAAAAAAAAACAATATTAATTATTAGTAGTAATAGTGATTAAAAGTAAATGATAATATTTTCTTTATGCTATTAAAATTCAATAGTAATCAGTAATTAGTATTTAATAATATTTTCCTTATACTATAAAAAGTAATAGATTTTACCCTATATAATAAGCTATTTCTCTTGTATAATCAAGCATAAGAATAATTTCAATATTTTTACTATTAAGTCCTGAATATTGTTTTCCCTTTCCTATTAAAAATTATGCCATTCTTTCTTCCTCCTTACAAGTTGCGCAACGTCTCAACATAAGAACTTATC
>JABUQX010009875.1:0-17500 GCA_015478945.1 Trachelipus rathkii | reverse complement strand
ATAAGGATCGTGATTAGTATATGTAGTAGGTAGATTAACTCACTATTATAACTATAGTAAAATGTATAATCTAAGATATATATAGTATAAGACATATAATATATATAGTATAATATTATTATTATAAATATAGTATGATATATATATTATATGTATATAATAATATATATATTATATATATAGTATAAATATAAATATCTATGATTAGATATATATTATATCTATAATATATAATTATATAATTATATATATATAATATATATATATTATATAGATATATATAAGTATATATAATATATATTTATATAATATTGGCAAAACTTCCCTTTAGACGTGCTTAATCCCCTTCTTAGAGGGTAACACGGGGTACTGCAGGAAATTTAGGGAGGAGCAGATGTATTGTCTGTATACGATTGTGACCGTTTCTTAAAGTTCGCTAAAGTTGTTCTCAATTAGAGGTTTCAGTGCATTTAGTTTATGGTTGTTCTTGAAGTGATTTATTGATGGTGGGGGTAAATGTCATATGTGAATCAAAGGTCAAATCTAAGGTTATAGGTTATTTATTGAGAGAGAGTCTATTGTATGATAGCAAAATTGCTGAGTGTATGTTAGATTCTCTTCTGTCTGGGGTAAATCAGGTAATAGTGAATTTTTGAAGTGATGCAATCATTCTGTTTGTCGTTAGCCCTTGCTCCAGTTGGGCTATATATTGCTGCACTTCTCTGCATGCTATGTTTATAGAAGGATATTGAACTGTGATTTGCTAGATCATCAACATAACTATTATTTTTTTTATGGAAGGGGAAGTGGAATGAGAAATGTCGCTGTGTCTATAGAAAATCGAATTCTTAGAATAAAGAGAAGCAAACATTTTAATTTAATTTCAGAACGTTTCGAATCATTAAGATTTGTGATCAAATAATCTAAAATAATAAAATAAAATAATAATTAAAACACATAAAACAAAATAAAAAAAAATGGCAAAATTATGGGTGGCAAGCGAGGTAATGACACGAGGGAAGCTAATGAGGTAGCGAACTAATACATAGCCCAAGAGAACATCCAGACATAGTCGACAGTATCTTGGAGAGAAAGGAGGAAGGCCAGAGAGAGAAAGTGAATTGGTTGCAAGAAACAGAAGTGAGAAGCAAAACCGAAATAGGTGGCAAAAGGAGCCCAAGAGAAAACTGTGACAGCAAAGAGTTGTGGAAATTTATGTTGATTGGGTTGGGAGGGAAGACTGCGAGTTTGGTTATGGGTCGCGGAGCCAGCTTAGATTATACTTATTACAGTTACAATTTGAATACATGTGACAATGAAAAACTATAGATCGTAAAACAGCTATATAATAATAAAGTAATTCATAATAATATAAATAATATATCTTTGATATAAATAGAATAATCAATAATATAATAATAATAAAAATATAAATAAAAAAATAATAAAAAATAATAATAATAAAATATATAATAATAATAATAATAATAATAATAATAATATAAAATAAGATAATTAATATAATATATATTGTAATGAATAATAATAATAATATTATAATTAAAATAACTATAATAATAATACAGAGAAAAAATAATAAACACTGAATAATTCACAAAAATATATTGGGAAATTAGATAAATAAAATAATTAATGTATAAAGAAATATAATAATTAAATAATAATAATAATAATAAAATAATAATAAATAATAAAATAATAATAAAAGAAATAAAATAATAATAATAATCAAATTAGAACATAATAATATAATAAGAATAAGAATAAATAATTAATAATTAATGAAAAGAATAAAATAATAATAATAAATAAATAATAATAATAATAATAATGAAATAATAAAAATAATCAAATTAATATTAATAATAATAAATAAAAATGAATAAATAATAATATAATAATAATTATAATAATAATATGAATTAATCAATAATAGATAATATAATAATAAAAAAAAAAAAAAAAAAAAAAATGATAATAACAATAAAATATTAGATAATAAATAATATCATGATAATTAAATAATATAATAATAATAATATTAATAATAAGACAATTGATAATTAATAATAAAAATATATAATAATAATAAATATAATATAATATAATAATAAAATATAATAGATAAATAAATAATATAATAAGAATAATAATAATAATAATAAAAAATAAAATGAAAAGAACATAATTATAATTAATAATGATAAAGAATGAATAAAATAATATGTAATAATAATTAAATATAATAATAATAATAACAAATAATAACAAAATAAATAAGATGAATGAATAAAATAATAATTCTAGTAAAATAATATAATGAAAGTAATAATAATAAGTAAAGTAATTAATAAATATATATTATAAATTAAATAATAATCGATGATAAGTAAATATTATAATTAATGAATAATAATATGAAGTATTAATAATAATAATAATACATAATAATATAATATTAATAGAATAAAATAATAATGATAATAATATATAATAATACTAGAAGATAAGTAGATAATAATGAATAATAGTAATAAAAAAATGAATAATAATAAGAATGAAATAATAAAAATCTAATAATTATTAATAAATGAGGAATATAATGAATAATGAATTTTAAAGGATAAGAGAATTATTAATAAATAATAAGAAATTACACTATAATAATAATGTACTCATGACCACAATACCACTGCTAGATAATGATTATATATATAATATAATAATATATTATATAATATATATATATATATATATATATATAAATAATTATATATATATAATTATAATATAATATATATATAATATATAATATTTAAATAGATATACTATAATATATATATATATATATATTAAGATAATATAATAGTATATAGTAGTATATATATAGATATAGTAATATTAGTATTAGTAGAATATTATTATATATAGTATATAATATATATATATATATACGGTTAGTCTTATATAAATATATGATATATCTTATATATATAATAATATATAATAATTATATATATATATTATATATAAGTAGTATGATGATAGTATAGTATAGTATATAATATATGATAACTATATAATATATATAGTCTAAGTACAATATTCATGTATATATATGAGTAGATTGTGAATTATTATAGCTAATAGAAAGATTTAGTCTATATGTTTGTAGATTGAAATTATTTGTAGAGTTGATATATACTATATATAATATAATATATATATATATATATTATTATATCTATATATATATACAATATATATATAGTATGATATATTATATACTATAATATATTGATTATATATTATATATATATAATAAATGATATATATATATATATATATAAGTATATAGTATATTCTTTATTTCTTTATTTCGATTGTTAAAGCACAATAATAATAATAATAATATATAAAATAATAATAAATGAAATTAATAATAATAATAAGTATAATAAAATAAATAATAATATAATAATAATCAAAAAATGAATATAATTAATAATATGATATGATAAAACACACATCTGGAAACAACAAAAAAGATATATATAAATATATATAAATATAATATAAATATATAATTATATAATATATTATATAATTATAAATATATATATATATATATAGTAGTTATGATGTCTATATATATATAATATATATCATAGTATATAATCAATATATATAATAATAATAATATATATATATAGATAATAATATATGATTATATATATATAATAATATTCTATATATGATATATATTATATATATATATATAATATTATATATATATTATATAGATTATATATATATATATATATATATATATAATTATCTATAAAGTATATATATAATGTATATATATAGTATATAGTTTCAAAGATAAGATGATATCTTTTTAAATAGCTGTATCAGCATATATAGTTTATATACTAATATAATAATATATATATAATATATATAATATAAAGATATATTATAATAATATTATTATTATATGTATTATATAGTTATATATATATATAATATATAATAAGTTTAATAGTATTATAATATTATGATATTATATATATATATATAGTAAATATATCTTATATATATACAAATATATATATATAATATATTATATATAATATATTAACTAATATATATTAAATCTATAAATATATTATATTATATTAATATATATCAATTATAATATATAAAGAATATGAATATATAGAGATATATTATATTATATAGTATTATATAAGATATTATCATATATATAATAGTAATATATATATATATATATATATATACTAGTATATCATATATTTAATATATTATAATATATAATTAATATATATATGATATATATGATATATTATACTATAATATATATATATATTATGATAATAAAAATATAATATATATGTATATATATATACATATATATGATGATAGTATCTGAGGTATATATTTTCATATTTCAGTTTGTAATATATATATATTAGTATATATATATAGATATATGATATAATATATAGATATATAGATATAGTATAATATATTATATATATAATAACATATATATAATAGATATATAAAGTATAATAATTTAGTAAGGAATAGAGTATATGATAGTTATATAATTAAGCATATATAAGAATATATTGTTATATATATGATATATAGTATAGTAATCAATAGGTGTAATAGATATATATATAGATATATATATATTATAATATTATTATATATATATAGTATATATATATACTGTGATGTATCTCTAAGTTCTTTTTCCATTTTTTATTTCCTTTTTTCTTTCGTTTATCTCTTTTCTGTAGGTTTCAGCTCCATAATTTTTTTTTTAAACTATAGAGAATCACTTTGTTTCTGGGAAAATATTTAACATTACAAAACATTCTAAATCGTATATAATTATTTCAAAAATTCTATTTGAGATAAAATATATTTATTTCCAAAAGTATTATGTTACTATATTCTATTTGAAATCAAATAGATAATAGAATGATAAATAGATATATATATTAATATAAGTATATTAATATATATATATATAATAATAGTATATATTATAATATATATAATGATTTATATATATTATATATTAAGATATAAGAATAAGATATTGATAACAATGATAATAAGATAATAAATAGATACCGATAATAAGATCAAATATTAAATAAAATGAATAGATAATAGTATAATATAAAATAATAGATAATGAATAATTAATAAAATAAAACTATTAAAAATATAATAGATAATATAACAAAAATAACAACTCACAATGCAACAATAAACCATCTCTTATAACAACAATAAACACCAATCGCTATAAGTATGAATATAATAATAATCGAATAATAAAATATAATATATAATAATAATGAATAATAATAATAAAAATAATAAGAACTGATAATAATACTGAAGTAATAGATAATAAAATAATAGAAGCAATTAAAAAAAGTGACAAGAGATAGATAGATCAAAAAGTAATTTAAAAGACAAAAAAAGGAGAGAGATAAGGTTACTTTGCTTTCTATCAACAAAATGTCTTCGTAATAGTCTTTGTCAAGAAAATTGTCCAAATTATATAATTCCCGTGAACAATATGATACGTTTGTACCAGAACTTCAGTTGCTGTATAAGCTTATTCAAGTGATGTGTTGCAGAGCACCTGATTGAGAAACTGGTAACGATTGGGCATGGGGGGATAGGACGCAATCATTCTAGGTTGTTTCTATCCTAGAAAGTGAGATAGGAGTGCTTATTGATCTCTGCCAGTTGTGCTAACAGCTGCTTTTGGTTGCTGTTTTAGTCTTCTAAGATTCTTGAATCCGTCCAGGTTGTCGCGATGTCAAACTTATCGACAAGCCTTGACATGAATTTGTTATAGTATTATAACCACTATTGTTTGTAGAAGTTATGTGTTGCAGCACAGCGGAGTGCTCATTCTGTTATCAGTCTGCATACGAGTGACGTGATCGGTTATGATGCGACATGGGTCAGGTAACGATGAACCTAGAAAATTTCGGTTAATAGGTGTATTGCTTAAGATGGCAGATAGTAGATGGTCTGTTTATCCGTGGTGAAATAAAATAGTTTTGTGTAGCTCTTCTTACAAGGACGGATTCAGGAATTCCTTTGGGTATTGCAATTTGATACCAAGTTCATAATCTCGATCCATTTATTGCGTCGTTACAGCTCTTCGGGCTATTTGCCAACCGTTAACGGCCGTGAGGTAGCATTAGAAGAAGAAGACTGACCGGTTTAATCTGACACGAATGTTGAAGTACATGAATAAAAATGCACACATGAATTAAGATTCGGTGGGCTTTCCTACAATGCTAAATAAAAATCCATATTAGCTCTCTGAAACAGCTGTCAAGGAAAGGAACGACTGTTTTGTGACGTGCTTTTTTCCTGTTTATTTGTAAATTAATGCTGGGCACTAAATGGCGTTCAGTCTATCCAAAAATGTATGCTAACATTCATGACATTATAGGCCATAAACAAAATCATCGTCTAGAATATCGGAACTCATATCATCTCCTCTAAGTAAATTGAACGTCAAATGCAAACATATAAATATAATTGGCCAAAACAGGGAAATTAGGAATTTCCCATACAAAGCCTAATACCAAATATTTCGACTGCTAATAGTTTAGATTTCAAACAAAAGTCTAAGGTAAATGATGAGTTTCTCTTCGTAGACTAACGTTTACAGGTATATTCGAAGATGAAGTGATTTGACAGGTGCAAACCAGCATTGATAGTAATCTGACTGATATATTCGGACAGTTCAGACAGATCTATCTCTTAAATCCGATTGCTAGTTAGATTAAATGTGGCAAGATGAGACTGGATTCCAGGTCCAAAGAGATCACAACTCGTTTAGCGCCAACATATTGCAGATAGATCTATACTTGCAATCCGCCCACCTGAACGTAATAATTGGACAGCATGTAGTCGTTTTACCAACATTGAGCAGTATAGGGAAGGGTGAAGTGGAATTATAGCTGAAGGGACTTGAAATTGTATTTAACACATACGAGGCAGGGCGGAGAGGAGGGCGTGGCAAATTTTGATCGATGCTGAGGAGGGATTGCGTGGAAGATGTGCGGGAGAGAGCGTGAAAGAGAAGGAGGGTAATGTATGATCGAAGTGTGGATGTATTATTAAAGTTATTGATGTATATTTATTCAATGTAATTGATTAAATAGTATAGTATTATATTATAATGTATTGATTATTATTATTATTATTAGTTTATTATTATTATGTATGATTATTGATTATTCTTATTATTATTATATATAGTTATTAGATTATTGATTTTATTGGTGCGAAGTTTATATCTGTATGGCGTTAGGTCATGTTATTTTGAATTGATGCATTTCTATTGATGAGTTATGTTGGTGTTATGTAGTTGCTATATGCAGTTTACTTTTGCACCTGTTTTTTTATCTAAGATTATCGGATTGTCAAGCGTTGTTTTATAATTTCCACGCAGTTTAAATATATCGATCTTTAACATCGAGCAATGTGATAGTGCTTTATGGCAGGAACTCTTTTTTTTTTCAAACCAGCTTGCCTAGTACCATTGTTTGGTCTGAATCTTGTGAAATCTTGGGTACGATTTCCACGTTCTCAAACATTTTCCTGTCGTAGGTTAACATCATGATAATCATTGACATCGCTATATACCTCTGTTCCTCTGCACTCCATCTGTATCCTGTCCATTTATTGTTTTTTTAATGTTTAAAGAAAGGATTCATAACTGCCACACTATTTATTATCAAAGAGTTGATCAGGTCTTCTCCTTCAATATTTCTCTCCCTTATTAAATGCATCTCTCTCTCTCTCTCTCTCTCTCTCTCTCTCTCTATATATATATTTATATATATATATAATATATATCATATCTATATTTACTACTACTAATAACATTATAAACTTACTAGATCTTATTCACAATCTATAATACTATATATATATATATAATATATATATATATATAATAATATATATACTAATATATATGTATATTATATATATATATAGTATATATATATAACCAAATGTTTCAGGTATATATTATAAAATACGTTTATATAATATACTAAAAAATACGATCTTAATATAATATATATATATATATATTTACAACTATATATACTATATATATAGAAAGAGACCCCATGCAGGCTTTTGTTCTTTGTGGAGGAGAGCAACTTCTCGCGAGAGTTTCACTCAAGGAATCGACCCACCCGTCAACCTTTTCCACACGAATCCTCCAAACTATCATATATAAAATACTTTGAAATACATTTGAAAATATTGGAATAAGTTTAGCATTAATTATGAAATTCTGGATGACTCTCAAAAGGTAAAGAAGAGGTCAAGTATGTGACACCCCTTTAAACCCCCGAGGAAGGGGATTTCGGGATGAGTAAACCCCATGAAGAAGTAACCCTATAAAGATAGGTTCAACGAAGGCGAAAACAACATCAAGTACGTGACACCCTTTTAAAACTCCGAGGAAGGGAATTTCAAAAAGTTTTATTTCTATTTTGAATTTATTTTATATTTAGTAATTTTTCTGTGCTGGAGAAAAAAACACAAAAATGATCGCTAGCACAGAGTACGCATTGGTACTTAAACTCTGTACTTTAGAATTATAAGTCATAGTAACTACACCACACACACAAACATGTCTCTAATACAATGGAAAAAATCACAAAATGCTTCAAACCTGATGAATACATATCGCCTCTAATATCCATTAGCTGACAAAAGAAATATCTAGTACTCTCGATTTTACTCATATTATTGTACTTGTGTAGGCCGTGATTATTTAGTACTAAGACTGCACGCCCACTGTACTGTGACGTACGACATCGTGTGATGTGTGTAGCTGAGTGTGTCGTTGTGTGTGTGAGAATAATTATCTCGAAAGTATGAACAAGCTCGTACATTAATGTGTATTTTATCTGAATATAAATCTTTTTTATGTTTTGAAATATAATGATAAGCTTAATCATATATATTATATATAGCTATTACTATATATATATATATATATAATATATAGTATATATCCCGATTATATCCATAATGATTCTAGTATTGATATTAGCACTAAATATATATTAAGTAATAATATATATACTATTACCGTATATACCCGTTATATGATATATTAAGGCTATATAGACATCTATATACGTATATAATATTATACTAATATCATAATATAGTCATATAATACTACTAATCATAAACACTACCAAACTATACGAGTAGATATATAAGCTATATACATATACTATACATATTATATCACACTATATTACATTTTATGATATATATATAGTACTATATACGTATACCATGTAGTATATAATTATATAATTATTTGATAAGGGAACGTCACGGCAGCTGTATCCTCCTACTGCGTGCTGTTTAATATTGACTCTGAACCTCATAAAAAAGAAATGAGTTCTGTATGGCCTCGCTGAGAGAAGTGCCAACCCACTCGCCCCTCCTTCTCCCCAGGAGCACAATCTCCTGAGGGAGAGTCTTCCTTCTTCCCACCTCATCCAGAGACCACAATTCTCCTGTTAGGGAGATCGTCGAGGAACTCCTTTCTCTCCACGGTCTACTTTGAAAGTAAAAATCTATAAATGAAATGATATACGACGCGTCAATATAAAAGTATCATACTACATCCATACCTATAAAAGTATATATATCTACGTACTATAGTATAGCAATATAATAGTATATATAATATACTGATATATATTACAATACTAAATATACTATACATAATTATTATTGTAATATATCATATATATCACTAACACCTACATGATATATAGTATATATACGTTATATATATTACTATACTATAACACTATAACTATATACAAATACTATAGTCGGTAATATACTATAATATAACTACATATATACTAATACTTATAACAATAATAATACTCTATATACGTAATATTGTTGATATTCATCATTTATGCTACTGTATTAGAGTTTATTTATTGCGGAGCAGATTATAGCTTATATATACTATCATTACTAAATCACCTACTACTAATAATATTAATATATATATATAATTATATAGTCATATATTATACTATATAATATATATTATACTAAAATAATATATATAACATAAATAGATACTACTATTATTATAATTTAAATAATATATATAAAGAACATATGAAGAAAAAAAGAAAACAGTTACAAGGACTCTCTTGAAGAATAATAAAAGAATATTCTACTCTTATCTCATATTTATCTCTTAAAGTTTACGCCGTCCTTGTACTGATCTTTATCGAGGAAAGAATCGCAGGCGGACACCCACCATCACCTTGACCTTGCATTTATATTAGGGTGCTATCTGCGTGTGCATCTGGCCTGTAGGCGGTGCGGTGCAGGTGGCAGCTGACAGCATGCCGGAAGCTTGCTTGTGCACAGTCACATTTCAGTGTTACCGGTCGACCGCAACTGGTATTTGGTGCGTTTATAGTAAAATTTAACTCTGAAGGTGCAAGTGGCGGTGCCACCAAAATTTTTTTATCGCGCCCTTTCCCAAACTCAACTTTTATAGAGGGTGCGTCCGCGTTTCCAATAGAAGATCCAACAGCGCAACACTGGCGTGAAGAATCGTGTATACATCACGATAGTCCCTCGCACCGGACTCACAGTTCCCACTACAATACTCAGAATCACTAACTCTATAGCAGTATCAGAAACACGACGAGAGAGAGGCAAAGTAGGAGAGGGAGAGAGACTGGCAGAGGGCAGAGAGGTAAGAGCGAGAGGTGAGAGGAGAGCACGAGCCGGAGGCCTAAGCAAAACACACCAATGAGGGGAGAGAAGAGGATTATGTAGAGAGAGAACCGCAGGAGAGGAGTAGGAGAGGACACCGTAGGAGAGGAGCAGCCGAGCAGGCAAGAGAGGGCTTTTCTATCCGATACATGGGGTGTTCTCTTTTATTCAAGTGGTGGGAAACGTACCACGAGTAACGATTTCCATGAAAATTATGGCCTCCATGTATCAAGTCTATTGGAAAACCAGTTTTCTTTTGCCACTACTATTGGCAATCTCGCATTCCACAAAACCCCACTTCGACTGATTCTTTTCGTGCATCCAAGAATAAAAAAAAATAAGTTTTAGACTCCACTCACCATTTATTCAACAAGAACACAATTCACACCCACCTTATACCTTAGTTATAATATCATCTTTATATATACTTATAAATATTATATATACTATATCACTCATACTAATATCATATCAATTTACTAATTACACTATATTAAATCATACTATATATACCTATTATATATATACGTATATAATTATACCAATATATAATATACTATCCCATAATATATATCATATATATATATATATATATATATATACATATATAAAATCATATATACCTAGGCTACTATTATATATATATATATTTAAGTTGTATTAGAACGTATCTCCAAGAGCGCCCCTCGTGGCTGTGTGTACCAATTATTCTTATGCGAAATTGGGCTTGTGCCACATCTGGAAGAAAGCTTTTAAACCTACTGTTCCACCCCTCCTGCATAGATGCAAGAAATTGAACCCTAAAATTTACTTTATTAAAGCAAACATGCTCCTTCCTACGGTTGCTGGCAAGGTTTGATAAAAATCACCTGTTTGAACCTGGCTTGCGACCTTTGCACAATGAATCTTCAGCAACAGAATCTTTCTGTGCAGAATGGAAAGTAGTTGAGCAAACTAGCGAGCTAGGAAGGATTAACAGGATCGTAGTGAGTTTGTGTGAAGGAGAATATTAGAAAGCACATACAATGCCACACATGCTATGTCTGCATGCTATCAGGAGGAGTGGAAAATGGTTTCAAAAGCTTTCTCAATGTGGCACAGCCCAATTCGCATAACATAATTGTAACACAGCCACAGAGGGGCGCTCTTGGAATACGTTTAAGAAGAAATATTTCAATTACTATATTAATTATATATATACCAATAGAATGATATATATATACTACATATATGTATATATAGTAATTACCAATAATAATATAGTATAATAGTACTATATATATATAATATAGTATATTCTATACTATATACTATATATTATAATATATATATCGTAATATATATATATAATATATTACTATAACCATAAATATATATATATATATATATAAACACCCAATCAATATATATTACTATATATATATATATATATATTATATATAAGGTGGTGTGGAATTTGTTCTTGTGAATAAAGGTTGATGGAGTCTAAAACCTTTTTTTTTTTTTCTTGGATGCAGAAAAGAACAGCGAATGGGTTTGTGGAGATGGAGATCCAAAGTAGTGCAAAAGAAAACTGTTTCCAATATGACTTGAAACAGGAGCCAAATTTCATGGAAATGTTATCCTTCGTTTTCACCACTGAAAAAAAGAAACTCGATCGAACAAGCCCTCCCTCTCCTAAGCTCCTCTCCTCTCCTCTAACCTACCCTCTCCCTCTCCCTCCTCCTCTCCTCTCCTCTCCTTCCTCACTCCAACTCCCATGTTATCTGCCATGCTCAATCTCTCTTCCTCTACTCGTCTCCTCTCCTCTCCTCTCCTCCTCCCTCTCCCTCCTCTCTCAAGATTAGTAATCTGATGATGGGAACTTCCCTCAAACACGTGATACGTCCTTGCCAGTTGCCACTACTCTATGGAAACGCGGACTTCCCTCTATACAAAGTTGATTTGGAAGAGCGCAAAAAAATTTTGGCACCCCACTGCACCTCAATAATTTTAAAACGCACCAAATAATACCGCACCGGTACACTGAACATATGCGTCATCACTCTGCTTCGCACCGCACTGCCACGCACCGCACCGCACCGCACTACTACAAGATGCAACCAGATTAACCCTTAAACATTATATAAGCCAAGCAAGGCTGCAGAGTGTGTGCCCCCCGATCTTCCTTCATAAAACCAGACAGTACCAACTTTAACGAATAAAATATGAAATATAATAAGATTCTTTTATTATTCTTCAAGCAGAGTCCCCTTGTAATGCTTCATTGTTTTTTCACATTTCTTGTAAGTAATATACACAAAATTTCATATAGTACCTTATATATATACTAATATATATATATATAGCTACCTTATATATATATATATCAATTTTAAGTATATACTATACATATATATATTGCACGATATTATTCTAAGTACTATATATATACTATATAGTATATACGTATATATACATACATACAGTATGTAGAGTAACTAATATCAATATATATTACTATTAGTATATATACTATAAGTATATATATAGCTACTAATACTATATATATATACTTACTACTATATAATATATATACATATATTATATACAATATAGGTATATTATATATATCTACATATACTATATACTATATATACAATATATATTAATATATACCTTATATATCATATACCTAATCATACATTTTAATAAATTTAGTATACTATCATACATATATATATTATATCTCAACTCCTTCATACTATCACATACTACATATACTTTATATATATAAGTCCTAAGTCTATTTCATTCTATAGATTTATTCATAAGTAGACGTGAGAGAAAGGAATCCTCGACGACTCCCCTACAGGAGATTGTCTCCTATGAGGGGGAGAAGAAGGAAGACTCTCCCTACTATGGAGATTGTCTACCTGGGGAGAAGGAGTCCGGGAACAGCGTATATGGCATTACCTCGCAGCGAAGTTGCCAAACAAACAACTTCATTCTCATTATGAGGTTTCAGAATCCAATATTAAACACCAAGAGGAGAGATAAGTCTCTGACGTTTCCTTATCAAATAATATATTAATAACAATTCATTTATATATTAATATATTATATACTATATTACTTACTTATATATACTTATATATATACTGATATATTTATATCTATATTTACATAACCGTCTTATACTAATATTAAAGTGAGTCATATCTCATATATATATATAGATACATTACACGGTGATATATATATACCTATATTATACTATACATATACTATATCATATATATACTTATATATAATATATATAACTAATATCTATATATAAGCAGGATATATATTGATATATATAACTATATATATATAATATACTACTAATACTAGGCCTATTACTGAAGGTTATCACTGTAATATATAATCTCATCGTGATTACGCTTATTCAATCTAATAACCTTTCAAACATAAAACAGATATAATAATGGACAATAAGATAATTTAAATGTACGAGCTTGCAAGTATTTATGGAAATATTCTCACACACACACACACAACACACACACACAACCACACATGCGTAAACGTAACATACAAGTGCGCTGCACTTTCGACTGACAAAAATACACACGTTACACCTACACTATTATTAAAAATGGCGATCTACGATTATTTCTTTTCAGTATGATAATTAGCTATAATTACATCAAAAAAAAAACATTTGTGATTTTTTCCATTGTACTGGGTACACCCTCGACTGTAAAGTTTAAGTTTTTCGCTTGTCTTCTTTTAGAAGCGCACTTGATTCCTTTTTATTTTTTTCTGCCTTCGTTGAACCCCTTCTTTATAGGGTTACTCTTCTCTCAATGGGGGTACTCATCCACGGAAATTCCTTCCTCGAGTTTTTTAAAAGGTGTCACCGTACTATGATGTTGTTTTCGCCTCTCAGTTGAAACCTATCTTATATAGGCGTTACTCTTCATGGGGTTTACTCACTCCGAAAAATCCCCTTCCTCGGGCGCTGGTAAATTAATAGGACGGTGTCCACATACTTGACCTACTTTCTACCTTTTGCAGAGTCATCCAGAATTTCATAATTAATGCCTAAACTATATCTCCAATATTTTTCTAAATGTATTTCAAAGTACTTTTATATATGATAGTTTAGGAGGGATTCGTGTGGAAAACGCCGGTTTGACGGGCCTGGAAGTCGATCCATTGGAGTGAAACTCTCGCAGAGAAGTTAAGCTCTCCTCCACAAAGAACAAAAGCCTGCATGAAACAACTTCCATCTTATATATATACTATATAGTAAACTAACTGTAAAACTATTAAATACTATAATATACTATATAACAAACTACTCAAATATATATATACTAATATATAGACGTCTCAAAAAATCTGATCATATAAATAATTTTATACTATAGTATATACTATATACTACTATATATATAATATAATATAGAGTTATATTATATATAGTATATATAGCTTATACGAGTACATTATACTAAACTACAGCTATATATATATATAAGTATATGTATCAGTTATATATATCATTCATATAATATATATAATACTATATACTATACTATATATATAAACTATAATCTACTATCTAGAGAGCAGAGAGACTGACAGGAGATCGGAACGAGGAGCAGAGAGAATGCATTTCAATAAGGATGAGAAATACTTGAAGTGGAGAAGACCTATCAAACTCTTTGATAACGAAAGAGCATGTGGAGTTATGAATCCTTTTTTTCAAACATCTAACAAAACACAAAAATCGGACACGTGATCACAAGATGGAGAATGCACAAAGGAACAGAGGTACTGTATAGCTGATGTCCTCAATGACTTACTCATGCGAATGTTAACCTAACGACACGGAAATGGTTTCGCCGAACCGTCATAGGAAATACAGACCAAGACTCTTCACATGATATTTCAGAACCAAACCATAGGTCCTAGGCCAAGCTAGGTCGGTTATGACAAAAAAACACAAGACTGAAACCAATAAAAATGAAAGAGACAAGAAAAACAAAAGCCAAAGACGATGCCCTGATGGACAATGCTGAAATGCACCTGGATCGATGCGAGGGAACGACTATGAGCGAGAATATTTAATGACAAAGAATCCCACAAAGAATAAGCAACGGAACAAGAAGAACACCGAAACAGTGCGGAGACTTTTTTAATTTGATGACGAAATACTTAGGAAAGAAGAAAAGCCTCCATGAGAGGAGTGGAACCGAATCGCGATCAGGAGGAAACAGAGGGAGGAAGACCACGCAGGCCATCGGGTGCAAAACTCTAGAAGGCGCATAACCTCAGAAAGAACAATACTTGCGAAAAAACTGAAATGAAGAAGCCTACGGAAACAAACGGGAAATATCTACAACAAGAGAAATAATCGAATCACCTGCAAAGAAACCCATTAAGAGGATGCTCAAAAACCAAATATGGAATACTAGAACAGAATAGAATTTCAAGAAGCAACTATGAGGGGATAACCGAAACAACGTCATTATTCAATATTGAAATGGCCAAAGGCTCAAATCCGACGAGGGCAAAAGTAAAGGAAATCCGAAGAGCATGCAACAGTACTTCTCTTGACATAAGGACGGCGGCGAATTCTCTTCTGGCACGACGAAGAGGAGGTATCTGACGGAAATCGTTGGGAAGAGCTGTATTTCCACTGGCGCGAGTATGTTTTGTAGCGCTGGAAGGGCGTAAGTAAAAAGAGATAGGGACTCATGGCGTACGCGCGAGACCAAACTGGTAGGAGCTGTGAGGCTACAAGCACAGAAGAACGCGGGGGACACGGAGAAATAGAGTGAAATGACCACACCGATTATGGACGATTACAGTGAAGCGGCCACGCACTTAACAATACTAAATAAAAACAACCAGCGAGCAAAAAGACGCAGAATACGATGGTGAACTTCAAATTATGACGCTGTTCAACGACAAGGCAAATGGAAACAGAAACCTAACTTAACAAACTGGGAGCTAAAACCAAGACTAAATTATATTTCTAATACACATACCCATTACTGATGTGAATAGGTATAATCATATGGAATAAATGCCAACTGAATGAAATGGAAAAGCAGCGAGCTGAAATTTTACACAATATAATAAGAATGCGAAGCAAGAACAATATGTAACACCTTATAACCTGAATTCGAAAGGAGGTAGTAAAACTGATAAGATGAAAACCTCCCGAGAATCTTGCGACCTATAAGAGAAACATTGCAGAGGAACAATGGCCAACCACGGTGCATGGGAGTTTCAGAACACGTCACATAGGGAAAACTACGACCAACCGAAAGACAGATGGCAGATGCTGACAGAGGAGAAGAGAAAACCATGGCTGTTTATCAAGCAGTGAAGTGTTGGTATAACCGTGAGAACATGTTCCATAGACTTAGAAAAATAGGAACTTATAGAATTTTTCAACAATTAGTTTATAAAGACGACAGATGTGTCAGGGGTCTTTGCGACAAGGACCTCTACCAGTTTTTACCATCGGGTGATCAATGGCATCAACCGCAAAATTTGAGTAACAGCCATCAAAAAAGCCATGTAAGCAGAGAAAATG
>JABUQX010009874.1:37500-49933 GCA_015478945.1 Trachelipus rathkii | reverse complement strand
AGACAATAAAAAATGCTAATGAAAAACTAGTAACTGAAAAAGATTTTTGGAATAATGTAAGAAAAGAATTGGAGCAAAGTTGTAAGAGGAATGTGATATATAGTAAAAGATATAAAAAAACTCCTCATGACCTGGACCTGTAGTAGGTTTGCCATTAGCAAGTAAATTTATATGAAACAATTCAATTGGATGTTGGTGAATTTGAGAATGCTATTGTTTTTTAGTGATATAGGATCCATTGCAATCAAGATACACGACAGGCAGTAGGTTAAAAAATAAAACAAAGTAAAAAGAATTATAGAAAAGTTTAACTGGAAAAAATGGATTATATATTGTTTGGAAGTCCTAATGGTATTGAGTCTTGTATGCAGTTGAGTAATTTCAGGAAAGTGAAGATATGGGGATTTATACTGATTTACTTGACAAAATTGAATATCTAATATAATGAGTACAGCTGCTAGAAGCCGCATAGAAGTAATGGTTATGTGAAAAGTAGTAGGATTACTAATGAGATCATCTTATACATGCAATGGTTAAAACAGGAAGGAACATACAGAAAAGAATAGTTGCCAAGCTATGGGCAATTTTTGCTAAGAATGAACTAATATATTTGACATGGGGATATGCCCCTAACTCAACTGTGTTTCCAGAAATAAATTGTTAGGAAAGACCAAAACATTATAAGATTGTCGATAATTTTAATAATAAGTTGATTGATAAAGATACAGATGATATGATTTAAAGAATTATTAGAGATCAATTTAGACCATTGCTAGAAAAAAATACATAAGAGAGTGAAAGTTCAAAGAATTAAAATGTGCATTAAGAAGTCAAAAAAGAGAACAACATTTCAATAAAACTATATATATTATGGGGTGAAATGAAATTTTTTTAACAACGAAACATTAATAGAAGAAATGGAGAGGACCAGCAAAAATAATGTGTGTGGGTGGAAAATACCACATATGTAAATACATTGAGGTAACTTTAAGAGCTGTAATCAAAAGTTACACTCAACTAGAATTCTAAAAGAATGAGAATAAATGAAATCTGCTTATTGGTTCCACTTAATGAATGTGAAAGAAAAGGAAATGAAAAATATAATAGATTTATTGTAGACAAAGGGAATATATATGATAAAGTAATATGGTCAAATACTATAGATAATGAAAAAGAAAGTCAAAGGGAAGATGAAGAAGAAGAGGAAATGACATCAAATTGATGCAGATTGAAGATTTTGAAGCAAAAAATGTGAAAAATTGGGAAATAATTTAAAAAAAATTAAAAAATAATAAAGATTATCAAATTCTTATGTCATTAGTAGAGCCAACAAAGCAACAGGTAAAAAATATATAGAACTCCTAGATGCAATTTAAATAATGATAGAATATATGATATAGACTTGCAAGAATTTGAAAAAATATATGAATTGGATATAATTGAAAATGAAGAAAATAAAGAGGAAGAGTCATTAGACACAAGTGAGGAGATAGTAGATGAAATAGAAAGTGAATATGAAAATGAAGAAGTAAATCAAAGTTATTATCGATGTCATTCTAGTGAGAGATAGTTAATACAGAGTCAAAAGGAATGATTGTAGTAGAGTAGAAATTGGAGAGAGTATGATATAATGGTTTTTTTGAAGAGTGTTTCTCAGTATAAAAGTGTGAGATAAAGCAATAATGTCGGCAGTGTGGGTAATTAGGTGAAAAAATTATTGTAAAAAGTAACGAAAAAGAATTGTAATAGCTTAGATTGAGTTAGCTGAAAAGATATGAAGAAACTTTAGTGGAAGGAAATAAACAGATGCACCAACTGTTTCATCCGAAGCAATGAAAATGATATTCTATTAATGTCCAAACATCAAAAATCCGCTTCCAGAATTAGTACAAATTGTTTTCACAAATGGAACAAGGAGTGGACAGTTTGTATGTGATAATTGGATGCAATTTGAACATCAATATCGTTACCCAACTTTGATGGTTTGATTTGTTCGTTATCCTCGGAAATGAGCTGAGATATTGACAAGATGATGATGAACGGAAGTCCTGAATAGCAAGACTGGGCCACAACTCTAGCAAAACTGAAACCAAAAATAGCAAAATGGAGTACTGGGCCCAACACTAGGAAGTCCCAAACTAGCATCTGTATAAAACAGTAGACAAGAAGATATATATATATATACTAATATAATATGTATATACTATATAGATATTATATAAATATATAATATATATATATATATATACTATTATATATAGCTATATATAGGGTTATATTGTTATACTATATATATATATTATAATATATATATTATAGTTATATAGTATAAATATATATATATATAGTATATATAATACTATATATATAATATAGTATATATATATGATATACTATTATATATATATATATATATATATATATATATTATATATATATATATATATTATATATATATTATATATATATATATATTAACTCCATAATAATCAACATACACTTTAGCAAAAATGAAAGTAAATGTTAAATAATTATTAATTTTAAGTGCCTACCCTAGGAGAAGATGGTCTCTCTATAAGGGCGCTGGATGGTATTCTGATCCCACAGACAGGACAACTCTGAGGATGACCTGACAATGTAATAGAAGTTGATTAAACGATTGACACTTGGAGTATTAATGGAGTAATCAACCATAACTAAAAAGAAAAACTTTATTAAAATCAAGTAATCAGGAAAACTCATTTATTAAGCTTACTTGATACTAGAGTGTGATCCTCTTGTCTGCAGAGGTATTCAATTGTGACCTTTATGGTTGAGGCACACTTATGAAAATAAATATATTGTCTGTGAATTGCCTACTTTAAAGTTTATAAGCCTAAAAATTGATAATTAGTAATAAGGGGGGAAAAAGAATCATGATTACAGCAAAATAACAGAATAGAAATAACAAAGATACATACCATAAAATATATATCATAATTACGGGGCAATATATATATATATATATATTATATAAATATATATATAAATAGTATATATATGATATCATATTATATAGTAAGTGATATATATAATATATATATATTAATATATTAAACATAATATATACATAAGTATATATATATATATATAATATATATTATTATATATAATTATATAGTATATATATCATATATATTATATATACTATATATATATATATATATATATATATATATATTATATAGTGTGAATATATATATTACAGTATATAATATTATATCTATATATATCTATATATAAGTATTTAAGTAAAGCACTGCACATATATTAGTGCTATATTATATTTAGGTGAGCAACTTGGTTAGTTGTCTGCGAACATGCACCTTAGCCTAACGAACATTCTCAAATATTACTTATACATTTTTATTGGTCCCAAAAGTAAAGTGTAACTTGATGTTTCGCTACTTTAATTATGTATTTGGACTTATCCTGAATTACAGTAAGTTATGTCATTCCTTATTGACAGGTATGATCCCCTTGTGGAGGTTACTCTAAGAGCAGTTTTCCAACATTTCTTCCACTGTTTCATAGCAGTACGGGAAAGTCTATTTTCTCTGAATGGCGTTTAGTTTTCTATTGTGTTACAGTATTTTTTTATGGTTTTCTCATCGTCCAAAATGTTACCCCTTCAACTTCATTTTTTCAACTTGTCGAAGTAGGTTAGGTAGATCGCTGACAGAGCTAGATCTGGACTGATGGGAGATTCGTGGAGTGGTACTTGTAATGTTTTTCTTCATCATGGAAATTTTCTATTAATTGAATTTGAGTGCAAGTGTGAGATGGTGGAATTATGTGCGTGTGGCATGCTTCCTAATCGTGGCTGCAATGTCTTGTTTCTGGGGGAGTTTTTAGAACTTCGTTTTCGAAGTTGTTCCAAGTACAATTTTTGTAAAGAGCGTGATTAATAGTCTGTTGAGAATTTGAGTTTCTGGAATCAAATGACTTTTAGGAAGAATCTTTGTTTGCTGTGGTTATCTTGATCGTCAAATGTTTACGTATTTTGTTTGAGGCAAGTTTTAAGTTAAAATTTGTTCTCTGATTATGATTTGCGAGCTTATCCAATAGCTGCCCATGTTCGTTTACAGACGTAATATCATCTACATTTGTAGGGTCTGTAGTTTTTTTAGTGTTCCTATCTAAGGCTATGGCCTGTTCATAATCAGCAGGTCTTCTAAAATTAAGATTAAGATTAAGCAAATCTAGGGTTGGGATTAAAAAAAAAACGTGTTCATTTTTTTTAAAAAAAGATTAAAAAAAAAAACTCAATAAACCAAAGTGCCAAAAAAAATGTTTTGGTTTTTTTTTTTGTTTGTTTTTTTAAATTACTTTTTTTCATGTATATCAAGTCTTTTTAGGTTTTTAACATTAAAATACAGTAAATACAATATGGTAAAAGAGGTATGCAATATGTAAAGTAGAATTTAGTACTTAGTAAAGTTTTATTAGTGCTCTAGAGCAGTGGTTCCCAATCATTTTCTAAGTGGAGGCAAACCCCCAAAAATAAAAATAGATTCCATGCACCCCTAACCATGTTCCAACAATAATATATTATATATATATATATATTATATATATATAATATGATTATTAATAATATATAGTAGTATTATATATATATATATATATTATATATATATATATTATACTATATACTAAAAAATAAAAATTTTAAGGTTTCTTCAATTTGCTGTGTCGCCGCCTTGGTGTTTCGTGAAACAGCACCTACAAATTTAATAGTTAACATCTAGACAAGTCAAAAATCTAAGGATACTACATGATATGCTATTTTTAATCATTAAATTAAATTTTTGTTTTACAACGACCAGCACCTGATGAGGTTTCAGAAAAAAACAAAAATTGGTGTGCTTAAGTAATTTATTGAATAGTTGACTTTCCTCTAAATTATTACTACAGTATTCAAATAGAAGCTGTCTATTATATTATATTTATTTATAATTATAATTATATAATAATTATTATATTATATTATATTGATATTATATATAGTAGTATATTATATATATAAGTATTATATATATATATATAGTATATATATATATATATATAATATATATAAATAGTATATATATATATATATAAAATATATTATATATATATTATATTATATATATATTTATATATCATATATATATATATATATTTATAATATATATATATATATATAGTATATCTAGTATTAATAGTAAATATTTAGGCCTAGAAAGGGTATTGATAATACTGTATAATTTAAAACATCTTTCAAATACATAAAAAGAGGTAATTTAAAAAAAACAAAAAAAAAACATGTTTTTTTTAAAAAAAAAAAACGTTTTTTTAAAAAAAACAAAAAAAAAAACGTTTTTTTCACAACCCTAAGCAAATCCCTATCTGAATCTAAATAAGTATTTCCCTCCTGGGTGTGAGAATCTATTAAGGTATCATTATTGATCTCTGGATTTGCAGATTCAGTTGATGCATCCAGCAGATCAACAAGTTTATAATCACCAAGGTGATCGCTTTGTTCAGTCATAATTAAGGTTTTTATGAAAAAAAAATTTTTTCACTCTTTAATTTATCAAAGTTATAGACTATATAAAATTATTTTAAGGATTATATGTTTTAGTATAGTATGTATATTGACTACAATTAGCTATACACCAATCTTGAATCAGGTAATCCGTTTTATTTTTTCTGTACTTAGTAATAAGTTTTCAAAGTCCTAAGTTCTTTAATATATTACTTTAAGACTTATTCAAGATTAAGAGAAAGTTCAAGATATACAGAGATTATTTTTTACAAGATTTTGAATATAAGGTAAATTATAGGGATAATTTCAAAATTATTCTGTGTTATGATGTAAAGCGACGAGTGGCGAAGTGATCTGAAATCACAATCCAGCGGCAAGCGACAAACAGGAACATGTGGTATATGTTCGGGTGCCACTTTTCATTTTCTCTTGTATTTATGTAGTGGAGACCAAGTAACAAGGAAATGAATAATTACGGTTACTTGCTCTCCTGAATAACAAATTTTAAAATTAAGAATAATATTAAGAAATGAGAAAATGAAAAGAAATAGCATCTACCTAATGGAGATATCGTGAAGGCCTCTTCGCATCTGAACGAAGTCCAAGATCCTATAGAGAGCTGTTTAGGATTTCTTTAACAGCCAGGGAGAGAAAGTGGAACCACAGGCCTGCTATGTACGCTGCGTGTAAGGGGAATTTGAAGATCATTTTTATTAGAATTGTGTTGTATAGGAAATAGGAGAATAAAAGGAAAGTAAAAGAAAATAGATTTATTTATACATTTATACAAGAGTAGCAGAGTATTATATTGAACATTTATACAATTTATTTTTAATTAAGAAGATAGCTTTAATACTTTATTAAGATTATATATACCAGACACCAGTACTGCTTGGTGTATGATTACAAATAAAATAAGTTTCTTTTAAATAATATCTATACGTAAGGTTCCGGATAATATACAGAAAGTATACACCAAGGAAAACAACCACAAAGGAAATAGATAATCTTTGCTTTTATTATTAATTTAGAATTTTATGAATATGAGAGTAAGTACATAAATTTCAAGTACAAGATGGATTATTTTCTCTGATTCAAGAGTCAAGAGTTGGTTTAATAGTGATTAGGTGATATTTTACTTATTTATAAGCTTTTATTTAGATAGGCGAAATCAGTAGGATTTCACAATGTAAGGTTCTAAGATAAAGGTTTTGCATTGGGATGTATATTCCAATTTTTAAATTGTTCAGGAATTAAGATTTCATCAGACAAAAGTCAAAGCAAATACCATAATCAAAACATGAATCATAACAATAAAAAGCCAAGAGAAAACAAGACGTCCTGTGTTCCAAGTTTAAGATTGACCCTAAAATAAGATGTTCTGATTCGGCCCTAAAATAAGACGTTTGACATTTCAGCCGAAAAAAGAAGAGTTTGAGACCCAAAAATAAGAAGTGTGAACCCAAAATTAAGATCCTATAAAAATAGGCAAAAATTAGATTTATATTTTACTAAGGTTTAAGTGTTTTTAATTATAATATATTTTTCCTTCTATTATTAATTTTAAAATAGGAAGCCTTACCCTAGCGATAAAGACGTCGGAGAGAGGTCTTGGTTAAATGATTAATTATGAACAAAGTTCTGAGGAATCTCAACTTGAGAACTGGAGGTAAGTACTGTAAACAGAAACAGAAGTGAATGAAGTGAGTGCTTTAAGGTTTTTACTTATTAAATGAATGTTTAATCTGAGTTCAAGAACTTGATTCACTAACCTGTGATAAATTCGATCCTAATATGTACAAGTATTTCCCATATTCGTATGCACGTCAATATTAAGGAAATAAGCAACATATATTGTTGATACTTTGGTAAGCAGCTTTGCTTCAAACTTTTATTATAAATGTTTATTTTCTTAATTTTAGTCTTTTGTCTGGAAGACCAACTTCGTTGAGGATGTAAGGAGTCAGAAAGAGAGAGTGAAGCATCCAAATTCCTCGTTGCCGGAGCGAATAAGCAGTCCCACTGGTGAAATTGATGAATGGCTACAAAGCACAGTTTTTGCTCCGATAGGTACCAACTATACAGGACCCTTTTTGAGAATTTGAGCCGTCTAAGGACCACATATAAGTAGTATGATTATTTTAAAACCCTTAAAAACAAAACCAAATAACAAAAGTACTTTCGTTTAGATCTCCTTGTTTTTTGTTTTTGAGAACTCAAAACAGTTGACTTTTGCTTGTGTTACTACCTCACGCAAATGTCTCTGAATTTTTTGCAACGAATTCTGGACAGGTCTTGAGCTATCAGGAGGTTTTACCTCACTGCTAAATGCGTCTGTAAGCGAAGCGGTCTCTTAGAGCAAGCAAGTGAAAGGAATCTGAGTGAGAGTCAGATAGAGGGAGAAAACCAACCACAGCAAGGAAACTCTTATAAATCTCTTTGACTTATGTCAAAATTTTGCTTACGCAAATCTTGTCATAAGTAACATTAATACAAACTTTAAACTTTAAAGTTATATTGAAGTGATATATAATTATATATAATTAAAATATATATAATAATATATATAATAATATTATATATTATCATATATATATAAAATAAATAATAATTATATATATATTTAATAATATATAAATATCTATAATATATATAGATAATATATATAAATATATATTATATATAATATATATAATATAATATATATATAATAAAAAAATACACACACACACACACACACATATAAATATAAATATATAATTAATAATCATATATATAATATATGAATTAATATATATAATAGTATAAATATAAATATAATATTAATAACATATATATATAATATAAATTAACTAATATATATATATATATATATATATATATATTAATATTAATATAAAATAATAATATAATATATATTAATAAATAATATATAATTTATATAATATATAATATATAATAATATAGATATATATAATATTATGATATATTATTTCTAGTATAATTAATCTATAATATATATATACATAATAATATATATATGATAGTAATATATTATATAATATATATATATATAAAGTAATATATATATATATATATATTATCTAAAGATATAGAACATTTATAATGATAATTGTATGTACAATAAAAATCAATAAAATTATATAATATATAATTATATAATATATAAATATATTATAATAATATATATAAGATATATATAATATATATATATATTACAGTCATAGCCATGAGGAAGGCGGTCTACCCAATCTTATATTTATTAAGCAATCAACTATTTTTTAAGAAATTCTTATTTAATGTTATAATAAAAAAATAAAAATGGTAATCTAAAGAAAGAAGAATAAATAAAAATTGATTCATTAAACCATATTATGGGTTCCTGAATGATTACTTAATTCTTGGCAAATAGGCAATACTACAAAGTGCTGAATAAATAGGACATCGACGGATAATCATATGGTTAGCACGCATGTTGTATAAGTTTTAAAGGTAGTTCAAGCGTCGAAATATCCAGCAAACATTGTACAATTAATTGCTGATCACATCATGAAAGTCATCGAGTGGTCTTCTATGTTTAATATAGAAAATTGCTAAAGAGAGCGAAGCTTTGAAAATTTCTGCCCTTTTCGTTGTTTCGGCAGTATCGTATCAAATCGGGTTTGAAAAGTAAACGAGGAATTGTTACGATTTAGTAAAGCTTAAAGCAATTGCGAATTTTAAAGGAGATGAGATTCAAGATAATTGAACCTCTTCCAAAATACATCAAATCTGAAAATTGTATCACATGACGAATTTGTAAAAAGTTCATATTGCTTCAACTTTGTATATTACAGTCTCATCATTGCTGATAGCAGCTGATCCTAATCTTATTAAAAATGTAAGCTTGTTTTAAACCATTTGTATAACGTGAAGAAAAAATTTTGTCAAACATTTTTTGGAATTTCAATTTTCTTCATTTTTTAATAAGGAAATGAAATCGCATGGCAAAATCAATGCAAAAGGAAGTTAAACAATTGCAATCTTACGTGGATGAGTTATCAAAAAAATTAGAGCCATACATCCATCACACATGGCGCAAGGCTGGACACCAGGTTAAAATTTGAGATATAAATATAAATATATATTATAAGTATATATATTAAATATATATATATAGATTATAATATATATATATAAATATATATATATATATTATAAATATAGTTATAATACTATAATAATAATAATATATATAATGTATAATGACTCTTGGCAGCAACCAAATGCTATCGACAAGCACGAAGTTCCAAGCGAGAATATGCAAAAAACAGCGTTAAAAGCACAAACAGGCTAGTATTACTTCAAGCCAAATGAAATATACATTCTAAAAAAATAGAATCAAATTTATAGTAAATTCTAAACTCAACTTACCTCATGATAACTGAAAGTCGCAGCATTACGTGACAAAGTCCGAGATAACCACTTCAGTTTTATGTCATATTCGAATTATTGATAAGCAAGCCAATAAATCTTATCTCCATAGTATTCGCAAGTAGTTTTCCAATCTAATGATGAAAAAGCTCTTTCTACTGAAGTAAACACGGTATGAAGCTAGTATCACAACAAGATATAAATAAGTGGAAATTGTGACGCGAGCAAAACCTAGCGTTTTTGCTGTGTTTGGATACGTGCTGTGACTGCATATTTCAACGTCCATAATCCCATTCGCTTGGCTAAATCTTCAATTGGCTCAAGATCTTGCCTTGTAAAGTTGACACAACTATCTCTATATGCCACATTAACACTGTTCGTCAGGCGAAGCAAGGAAGATATAATCTTTATAATAAATCTCTCTCAAAAATCCTCTCATATTAAGATAGCAAAATATGGTATAAAAATGATATGAGATAATAAGATCCGGGAATTCGTAAGTAGAATGTTATCTGTATGTTGGAATTGTAATTCTTGCTACATCACTTCATATCAGCTCATATTCAATACGCATACATTCTTCAAATAAATATGCTGAAATCTAATGGTGCCATCTCTCTATGGCCTCTACTTTACCTAGATTCACTCATTAATCACCACCAAATCTAATAACTGTGTGTCGGCAATCGTTTTGAAAGATGATAGTCATTATAAACAAATAAGAACCAGAAAAGATGCACAATAAACAGTTCAGAGAATTAAGAGCTTTTTGACATGATCTCTTAACTTCACTTTTTATTGTTCTAGCTGCATCGGTTTACAATCTCTTAAAATAAAACGATTTATGCCCTTGACACCGAGCGAGGCTTCAAGCCAATTTTAATCTCTTCTGGGCTACTTAGAATTAAGTTCTCTATTTTTCTTCAAGAAATTTGGTGTTCTTAGCACTTGCAAGAAAAAATGTACACATTCTGATATTGTTACTAGACTCGAATGTATGAAAGCAGATATGGTAATGTGAAAGGAAGAGAGATAAGGATGGCTACCCATTTTTCTTTTATTGCTCTCTTTCGAAAAAGGATCTAAATTAGTGCTTAGGCAATGAGATTAAAGTTCGACTATGGTTAGTAACATAGCACGGTGAAAATCTCTCTCCTGTTTTCCCTCAATTAATTCAAGGAAATAGATAATGATATTTTCATAACACAAATCACGAAATAAATATGGATATATGACTGAAAAGTATCATTGTAACGCACACACAACACAAATTGTTTTCTGGGACACATCGGCGTCTCATCGGCTAGGAGAATTTCAAAACTTAACTTTTTTGTATTTAAAAACTTTAAGTTAGTACACGAAGTATTAAATTATTAGACCATTTGGTTTGAGGATATGTATAAATGATTTCAGCATGAGGATAAGTTTTATAGTTTGAAATGTTTGAAAGAATATATCCCAACAATGAGCAGGATGTTTTTATATACTGTAAATACCCATCATTTATCGCAGGCCAGAAGAGTTCGATCGACCTAAATCCTTAGCCAGAACGATAATTTATTGCTTACACAGAATCGAATGGCTTCAACAATGGGAATTAGCCCGCTATCGTCTTCTCCTCCCTTTCTCTGAACTGTCATCTTTTTGTCGAGCCTGCAGTTTCTCCTTGAAGCTCGCTTTCTACAGCAAATCTCTTTTACCGATTCTTTGTGATATTTAGTTGTCCCCGTTGTTTTTGAAACGTTCAATAGCTCCCCCCCTAATTTGTTGAAGACGTCTGCGAGACAAAAACCCAATTTTCTGGGTGTTTTCCTACCTTCTCTTTTGTCCAAAACAATACAACAATGAGCAAAAAAATCCAAAATCTTTTATCAAGAAGCTAGCATTGTAATAAAATCTCCCTAATTTTTAAAAATTTTATTCCCCCCCCCCTTTTATGGTAGCTGGTATCTTATTTCCATCGAATTTATAACATTTGGTAATTATATTTCAGGGTGATGGAAATATCCGGTACTATGAAATCACAGATTCTCTACCGTTTTGTCATTACTTAGATCAGTATATCTCTTCAGAACCACAGGTGCGTCTAAAAGTCACTTTAAGTTCTTCTCTCCCTCTTTCTTTAAACTGTCTTTAAGAGTTTAAGAAAATATTGATGTTAAATAATTAAATTTCAGAGAGGTTTCGGTGTTATGCCGAAGCGCGGATGTCTGGTGATGAAATGTGAAATATTTCGTTTCTATAAGCTTTTGGCAACGAAGAGTTTCTGTGAACCAATTTCAATGATAGTTCCTCGTAAGGTAAGCACTATGTTATTATTATTATTATTATTATTATTATTATTATTATTATTATTATTATTATTATTATTATTATTATTATTATTATTATTATTATTATTATTATTATTATTATTATTTTTATTATTAT
>JABUQX010009874.1:30000-32500 GCA_015478945.1 Trachelipus rathkii | reverse complement strand
ATATTCTTCGAAGATCATGGATAAAGAGGACAAGGTTTCTAAGAAGAAGAAGAAGAATAATAAAAGGAAGTCAAAGGCTAATAAAAATGACTGAAATATCTTAAGATATTTTTATTATTATTTAATTATTATTATTATTTATATTTAAAAAAACCGGTAAACAAAAAAAAGAAGAAAAAAACCGGTAAACAAAGTTATAAGGAAAAGTATGAGAGACCACTGGCAAATAAATCGGTTGAATGTGAAGAAGAAACTGAACAAATTTGGACGCAAATGAAGAAAGCCCTTTTTAGTAGTGCAAAGGAAGTATTTGGGTGCGCTAAAGTAGGAAGTAAGAGAATGTCAATAGTAAGTGGTGGAATGAAGAGATGATGCAAGCTGTTAAAAGTAAGAAAGAGTCATGGTTGAATGTGTTAAAAGTCAATGATGAGGTCTCGAAAGAAAGGTGTATGGAAATATATAACGAGGAAAAATGGAAGATTAAAAGTTGCATACGCAGGAGGAAAAAAATGGTAAATGAACAGTTTGGAAGGAGGAAGGATGGGACTTACAAGGGAATAGGAAGCTCTTTTGGAAGGAAGTGCAAAAGGTTAAGAATGAGAGTAAGGTGAATCTTTATAGAATTATGAATGGGGATAGTACTTTCTTAACTGATAAAAAGGATGTGAGGATAGTGTGGAGGGAACACTTCGAAAATCTGCATAACATTGGCAGTAATGAAGAGATGATAATGAATGTGTGTGTGGGTTTGATGGTGCAAGAAGAAATAGGTATTTTGGGGTTGAGTAATTAGTAGGGAGCAGGCAATAGGCAGAGTAAGAAAGTTAGAGAAAGGTAAATCCGCAGGTATAGATGGAATTACTGGTGAAATGATCAAGAATGGAGGAGAGATTATGATTTACCAGATATAGAAGTTGTGTAACAAAGCGTTTAAGAAGGGTATAGTTCCGAAAGATTGAAGAAGATCAGTAATAGTACCCTTATATAAGGGTAAAGGAGATAAGGGGAACTGTAGGGGAATTAGTTTATTGAGTGTTGTAGGCAAGATATATGCTGGTATTTTGGTTGAAAGAGTGCACTGAGGGACTGATTGGCGAAGAATAAGGTGCATTTAGAAGTGGTAGAGGATGTGTAGATCAAATCTTCACATTGAAACAAATGGTTAAGAAAATAAGAGGAGGAGAATAAATTAAATTTAGTTTTTATGGACTTGCAACAGGCGTATGACAGGATTAATAAGGAAGCTCTGTGGCAAGTGTTAATGTTATATGGTGTTGGTGGTAGACTTCTAAATGGAATGAAAAGTATGTATTTTGATCGTGAAACGTGTGTAAGAATAAATGGAGTGGTGAGTGAATGGTTTAATATTAATAGTAGAGCGAGGCAGGGATGCGTTATGTAAGCTATTTAACCTGTATATGGATGGGGTAATGAAAGAAATAAAGGTAGGAGTGGCAGAGGAGGGGATTAGTCTGCTGGAGAATGGAAGAGAGAGTAGGGTGCCCTGCTTATTGTATGCAGAGGATTTTTTTTTTGTGTGTGACGAATCTGAAGAAAGTTTGAGAGGATTCGTAAAGGGGTTTGACATAGTGTAAAAGGAGGGGTGTGAAAGTGAATGTAGAATAGAGTAGGAAGATGGTGGTGGAGGAGGAGAGTCCACAGTGTGAAATTTAAAGTCTGATTGTGAAATGCATCCTATTAAATCTGGATTCAGCAAAAAAAATTCATTGTCACCAAAACCTCTAATATAATTTCTTGCTGAATTGAACAATCAAGCTCAGATAAATGACTCACCTGGATTGGTATAATCCAGGTGGGTCATTTATCTGAGCTCGATTATTATCAGTGATAAGAAAAAAAAAATTAATTTTAGACCCTAATAATTTTTCCACTGTGTGAATTGTTTTAAAGTAATTCCTGCTTTTCTTTTCTTTTCTTTTTTGGTATTTATAGGTATGACCATCAAAACCCATCGCCCAGTTCCAATGCGACCAGGCGACATGACCTCAGATAAAAATGCTGACAAGAAGTTCGCCTTTCTCACTATGGAGACTAGAGCCGATTACCGACCACTGGAGGTTATTATTATTATTATTATTATTATTATTATTATTATTATTATTATTATTATTATTATTATTATTATTATTATTATTATTATTATTATTATTATTATTATTATTATTATTATTATTATTATTATTATTATTATTATTATTATTATCTTTTTGAGATATTGCGTATTTGGGTATTTAAGACACATTTAATATGGACAATATGAATAGTTTTGAGATAATTTTATTTATTAATAAAAGAAAATAGCAGAATAAATATCCAGCCAAATACAATACTTAATGTGATGATGATGATGTATTGACTCTGAAATTTTAATTAAAATGATCCATCTTAATGAAACACAGATTTTAAAAAATCAGAAACAGAAACTTCGAAAAGTGTGTAATAAATCGGTGGATCATCATCGGTCACTGGGAGAAATCAC
>JABUQX010009874.1:10000-15000 GCA_015478945.1 Trachelipus rathkii | reverse complement strand
TTATTTTAAATGTAGCTTTACCTATATATTATATATATAATTATATATATATATAAAATATATATATATATAATATATAATATATATATAATATATATATATATTATATAATATATATATATATATTATATATAATATATATATATAATATATAATAGTATATATAATATATATTTATATATATATAATATATATATATATATATATTATTATATATATATATATTATATTATATATATATATTATATATATTATAATATATATACTATATATATATATATATATATATAATATATATATATATTATTATATATATATATATAATATATTATGATATTATATATATATATATATATATTATAATATATATAATATTAATAGATATTTAACCCTCGACAGCATGCACTTTATTAGTGGTTGAAAGAACTCGGGTACCATTGTTGAATTTAACTGCTGTAAACATTAGCTACTTCTTAAAGGAGCATAGGGCCTTGTATATAGTTTTCATTCGGCTCTTTCCATTTCTCTCTGCATACTTCAATAGTGATCTCCTGCGTGTCATTAATGGTTTTCCACTTCATATTCTCCCTTGAAGTTTCCACTATTGTGATAATCTTGCCAAATATCCCTTTCTTCTTCTCAGCACGTGTCCCACCCATCTCCACTTTCTCCTCTCGATCTGTTTCTCAATCCCCTTCTGTCCTGTTCTTGCTAAAACGTGTGCTTGAGACTTTGTTCCTTTCTTTCCATTTGTTAACATTCTTTACTGTCATTATTATTATTATTATTATTATTATTATTATTATTATTATTATTATTATTATTATTATTATTATTATTATTATTATTATTATTAATATTATTATTATTATTATTATTACATTTGTATCGAAAACTTAACTTTTCTCTATTGGTAATTTACTTGTTGATGTTGGGGTCTGACATCAAATAAAGTAAGTTTGTGTCGCCATCAGAATCATCTACAGATTTGAATCATGTACTGTCCTTTGATATAATGGTTTAATAAATAAGTAATGAAATAAAGGAAAGCAGAAACAGGGAGTTGACATTATTAGATTGTTGCAGATAAAATGCTTAATTCGCTTCTGCATAAATTGAACGTTCTTACATCCATAGCAGTACCAAACAGAGGTCGTAGGAACTTACCATCAATGTCTAATAATCCACGTCGTTCACGAAATGAATTCGAACGTTTGGAAGAATAAGAATTTATCCATGGATCACTTAGAAGAGATTGAAGTTGTTGCAGTGTGTGTGAAGCATATCTATTTAATATATCTAGCTGATACACGTAAATATGATTATTTTGGCTCCATAAAGAACCGTTGAAGGGTCTGGAAGAAAAATAAGTTATATTGTGTCTTCGGAATCTATCATGATTTTCATTTCTCCTTTTAGCAATCACCGAAGGAGAGAGATAGTCATGAGATGAAGAAGTGGAATCATGAGAAGATCTAGGATTGGAGTTCAGATTTTCATTATTTGAATCAAGATTATAAATTTTATTTCTGAAGATTGGTAGAAAAGATTGCTGTATGTTTTTACGTCAATTTTAGAATTTCTTAATTGATTGTATATTTCTTCAGCATTGCGGAGATCTACTCGCAAATTTAAGTAACCAGAGATAAATTTAACGTTAGTTTCAAAATCCATAATTAATCCTGGATTTATTAAAATAGCTTGTTCGGTGTCAGTTTCGCAAATGATAAAGGTATGTAAACATAATAAGCATAAGCGAAGCAAGAGGGATTGGGAGGATACAAAAGCATAAAATGGCATCTGAAAAAATATAAAGTACACTTATTAGTGGACTTCAGATAAAGTACGATTAAAGCATAAGATTATGTAAAATATTTATAACCATAAGAGTATACGTATAAAGCATATTTTGGTTATCACTTAAAAGTATAACATGTTTGCTGATTTTCTGCTTGTTTTAAATTTTTTTCTTTTCTACTGCTTTTCTATTTTTTTCTTTTATTTTCAGAGGTAGATATAAAGTACAAAAGATACGAATAGAAATATACATGACATACACATATAATGAAGAAATTTAAAATATTTATACAGCACAATTATAAACATGAAGAAAAGTTTAGCATTTACTACATGTAAGTCAAGAACATAAAATTCAATAATATTGTAAAAAAAAAAAAAAAAAAAAATCTATGTGACACATGATAATTACAATAACACGTATAAAAATGAGTTAGTAGAACACTGTATATATTTTATGTTCTTTTGTGGTATAAATATTATTTTAATTTTTTCTATTTTAATTTTCAATTATATCTTTTTGGAATTGCTCCTAATTCACTAGGATCTACAGTAGAGGAAGTAGGACCAGTATAAGTAGCAGCATTATTAGAAGTAGAAACTTGAGGAGAAGAATCATCATAAGGAAATTGATTTAAGATATCGGAAACTGATCTAGAACGTACATTTGGATCTGGAGGTCGCAAGATTACAATAACAGAATCAATTTCATGAAAAGAAGAGGTTTCTGGATTAAACAAGAAAAAGATTGTCTGCCAGGAGGGATGGCGCAATCTCATGGGAGTATTAATCACGGGAAATTCGCAAAATTAAAAACTCGTCAAACTTACGTCTTTAGCGTCTATCATCCTGTAAATACTTCTTCGGGAGAGAGAGGGAGAAGTATCTAAATTGGGATATATCATCATAATATCTTACTAGGAGCTTGAGCTTGATTCTGTTGTTTTATCATATATCATCTGGAAGAAGAAGGAGAGCTACCTATTTCATGTTCAAAATGATCTTCTAGAAAAGAAAGGAGAATCTTTATTGAACTAACTCTGTCAGAAGTATTAGGAGGTACGAGAAGAAATGTTACTGAGGTAGAATCTATAAGAAAATATTGCTCCCTAGAGAATAAGTAGGTAAGGATCAAAACTTTGAGTTTGTTGCGGGAGATATTGACACAGAAGATTTCTTCGCTGGGAAGGTGTATTCTGTGTGTCGTTTGTTGATGTATTGGGAGTTGTTTGGGATATGTGTCTCGGGTGAAAAGAGGGTATAGAAAGAGCAAGGAAACTCTGGGGAAATCAGAGTCACATTGTCGGTTGCTGATTAACAAGCGATGTTGTATTCTCTGCCCTCGCTGTTTCACTGGTGTTGGACATATCATTCTAGGTTCGCGCAAGCTTTGAGTGTTGTTGTGGCCGGAATGTTGGAATCCGTTTGGTCCGTGCCGCAGAATGAAGGTAACAAATATGTCCACTGACTTATGAACTTAGTACTGCTAGGATCATCCATCTATTATTCAGAGTAAATAAAAATTCCACCGGAAGAAATTTATCGGACAGCCCGCCTCGGAGGGAAGAAACCACTGAGCAAGAGTGTGAGGAGGGCAGGCGGTGAACAAACACGCTCTTGCGTTATATCTGAATGGGCCATATGGTTTCCAGTTTTAGGAAGATAGGGATTTTCTGCCTGTCTTAACTGCAATGGCATGGGGAGAATTTTTAAGTTATCCTACAATGAGATACAAATTCTTTTATTAGTAAACCAAACAACGAAAGGAATATATTATGTTGTATTTCAGAACATTTACAAACCAAAATAAGGACATCCATTTCTTAAAAGTTAGTGAGAAGTCTGGTAGGTTTTACCGCCAGAAGATAAACGTAGGTCACCTTATGCGAAGAAAACTGAGAGAGGGGCTGTAGATATGCTGCTGGTTGAGCAGATTCCTAAATGTTTCTTGCTTTATCTCTAGCTTATTGACGCTAGCTAAAATCGCGGCGGAAATACAGCAGCTCCCTCATGCTCAAGGTCTCAGCGTTTAAAAATCCTTAAATGATCTTTTTAAGGGTTGAGTTCAGTTAAGGCAAAGGGGACAGCATAGTGAAGGGTCATAAGGCAACCTTCTTGACATAGAAATGTAACATGAAAGCGAGGAGTATTACCGATAAAAAAGTTGCAAGCAGAGTTTAAGGATATTTGGGGTAAAAGCAATGTCATGTTTCAAAGAAATCGATAGATGACCGCATGGTAATCTTCTATAAGACGAGTTCTCTCTTTTCTACCACCTCGAATTGCTGGGCTCTGATGTCGACCGGCTATCGTACGGTTTTAATATTCCAAGTCTGTGCGGTCTTCAAATGAAAGAACTGGGAGCAAAAATTCTGTGGCATGCGTCCAGTTTAGGTAGTATTTCGGCCACTCTAGAATGATTGTAGTATGACACTATACTATATATAATACTTATTAATTACCTAGTATTACTAGTTATATTACTATAATCTATATATATTATACTATATCGCATTATATATTATCGTATATAATATATTAATATACTAATAATATATCTTATCCTTATATATCTTAAGTATATATAAAGTTAGTAATATTATAATTATTTAAAATTTGTATGTAAGCGTAAACTATTATGATATCTCATGATATGTAGATGGCAACAACTGTAATTTCTTCATGTGTGTGGGCATTGGATTCCTTTAAGAAACTATACACATATTAATTCAGTATTAATGTTTATACGCCATTTGGTGACATGGGGTGCATAAGTGTGTTATCTCGAAACAAAAATAAAAATACAAATGAGATATTGAGCATAAATAGAGCTGGTAAGACCCACATAGAATTTCCTCTTAGAAATTTCTTTCAGATTTTGTCTCTCAAAATTTATCTTCAAACTAATAGTTCTGCAACATGCCACTATAATATATTTTTAAAATTATTTTCTATTTGTAAAGAGGAATATTTAAAATATAAAAAGAATGTTAAAAACACCAGGTTGCCTAGATTTCTGTTTCCATAACTGCTGGGACTATGTCGAGTTTCCAGACTAATATTTTAAGTCTTCTCGGAAAATTAATTTTCCAAAAGTTTTTAGTTAATAAAGAACAGCCTCAGAATTGGTTGAGGTCAAATTATTGACGAAGCTTTTGAAGTTTTAACGGATTCGGACATTGAGGTCAGAATATGATACAAGC
>JABUQX010009873.1:0-37124 GCA_015478945.1 Trachelipus rathkii | reverse complement strand
CGATGAGTAATAGATAATTTTATATTTTATATATAATCTATTGCTTGGATAAAATGTTAGAATATCAAAAAGTATTTTTGATATAAAAGTATTTTATGATTAAAATTTAAATTTATTATAATTTTAAAAAAAAAATTGTAATTATGTAAGTATTTTAGATATATTGATATCGAGATTTTAATTACATAGATTTCAGTTAAAAGATTAATATTTCCTTATAATTTAGTAAACTGATAATCGAATCAAAAAGGTGATAAATATTCTAGAACAGGGTGCAGACTTAATAACTCTTCTAGTAGTTGATTAAAAAAAATTACATTTACTGGATGAAATTATGTAATAATTAAGGATACAAAGTATAATTATCGAACAACAAATACAAGTGATTAAAAATATATAAAGGAGATATCGAGAATTCTAAATGAATATAAAATAAGATATTCAAAAAGGATAAAAGGATATACTCATTAAAAACAATATGAAATGCTTTTTTATATAGGCACACATATATATTTGTGTACATAAAAAATAAAATAAATTAAATATAATAAAGGAAATATAAACAATAAAAATATCTAAAATAAATTAACTATATCAATATACGCGATAAAAAGCAGAGAGGCAATACACCATCTGCGCACTCTGAGGGTGGAGTGTGTACGATTTTTTTAATAAAAAAAAAAAAAAGTCAAAAACAAAAATACATTTAATTTGGTGATACTCATAGTAACTCACAAATAACTGTTTTTACTTGTTGTATAATGCTGTAGACGTGTTGTGTGTGTGTCTTGGTTGTGATATTAGTGTGTTTATAGTAGATGTGTGTGTGTGTGTGTTATGATGTAGTTATTTCTTATATTATAGTTAAATAGTCATTATAATGTTATGGTAGTTTGGGTGAATTTTGCATTCAGTAAATATATAATATATATCCGTGTTATTTATAGTCATATTTTAACGCGACTTCTACAAATCAGTAAAACTATTGCAATTTACTATATAGATGTACATAAGCTCAATATAAATATTAATACTATATATATATATATATTTATATATATGATTAGATACAAACATCAGATATCTCTTTTTCCCTTTATATATTGATATTATTATATATATTATATATCATATATATATATATATATATATATGTATATATATATTAGATTAATATTATTAATATATATATATATATATATTATATATTATAATTATATAATAATATATATAATATCTATATATATATAATAATAAATAATATATATATATAATATATCTATATATATCATAATTATTATTAATATATATTTATATATATATATATATACAGTATATAATGTTATATATATATATTAATCTATCATTATATCATATATATATATAATAATAATTATTATATATTATATATATATATATATATATATATATATAATATATATATACTATATATATAATATATATATATATATATATATATATATATATATATATTAATTAATATATATACTATATATATATATAATACATAAGTATATATTTATATTATATTCATAATATATAATATATATATATATATTAATATATATATATATATAATATATATATATATATATATATATATATATATTTATATATAATATATATATATAATTATATATATACTATAATCTTAATTATTTATTAAGTTATTATTATATATATATATATATTAATATATTATTATAATAAGAATGAATAATTTAAATCATGTGTTATATATATATGATAATATATATAATATGGATATATACTATCTAATTATATATATATATATATATATTAATATTATATTATATTAATTATATATATAATATATATATATATTATATATAATTATTAATATATATATATATAATATCTTATACAGTATATATATAAATTTATATATTTTAATATTATTATAATATATATTATATACCTTATGTATATATATCTAATATATATATATTCTATATATATATATTAATATATATATATATATATATTATATATAATATATTAATATATAGTTTAATATATATATTAATATATTTATTATTAAATATTATAATATATATATATACTATATATATATGTATATATATAGTTATATATTATATATATTATATCTATATTAATATTATATATTATATATATAATTATCAATATATATATTATATCATATATAATAGTATAGTATATATATATAATATATATTATATAAATAATGATATATTTATCTATTAATTATACATATATAAATTAGTAGTAGAGGAGAGCCAATTCTGTAGTGGTAGTGATAATGTGATTATTAGTGATAGAGTTACTATCTTCTATCTCCTTCTCCTGCAGGTCTAGTTTGGTGTAGTAGAGTGACTTGTAGATTATAAACTCTATTACTATAATCTCTTGCTCTCACTTTCCACAAAATAATGGTTAATTATGAATGTATGTTGTTTTTTGATAGCTCTATATCGTATTATAGGCTACTATACTGTTGTATATACGTTAGTAATTATATAGAGTACCTATAGATATAATACTACTAAGGTAACTCGGTGAATTTCACTTTTCTCCTGTTGAAGCGCCTTCTTCTAATAACCTAACTAGGATAGCTAATATAGTTACACTTATTTTGGTACATTAATATATCCTAGCTATAATTGAACTGACATTCAAAATCAAAATAGATCCAATAAGACTCGTATTATTTATAAGTTATATCTATCTTTTAATAGTAAAGTATATATAGTAGGTTATAATAACAGAATTAGTGATATATACTTTTAGGCTATTTATTGAGATATTTACAATTTAGCAATAACTATAATTAACAATCACTAGTTCGTGACCTAAAATTACGCCGCATAATTAATATTTTTGCAATTTTTATTTATATACACCATATTATAAATCTCTCTTACGCTTAAATATCAAATACACTCATATTTCATAACAACTAACTTTTTTTGTACTCAGCGTGTGAGAGGAGTAGAGAGAGTAAAGATGAGAGAGAGAGAGATAGAGAGATGTGACGAATGAGAGAGAATGAGTAAGAGAGAGAGAGAGAGAGAGGAGATAGATATGAAGAAGTAGATGAAGTGAATCTATACTTTGAGAACTAGGAAGTAGTGGTGCCTAATATTAATCATTTAGTATCCTCATATATGCAATCATGAGTTAGAAAAAAAAAAAGAGTATATATAATATATAAGTTATTTAAAAAGAGATATTATTTTATTTATAATAAGAAAATATGTTTAAATTAAATTTGAGCCTAAGCTAAGTATAATTATAGAAAGAAGCAAAATGAATGGTATATCATTTATCTCAATAAACGAGAGAAGCTTCTTAACTATAGCTTTTTACATTACTCGGCACATTGAATTCTCATAATTGACTATCTTTAATATTGATGATGCAATACTCTCAGCCTATGTACTAGTAACATAGGTTACCTCCACATATAAGAAAAGATGAGAGAGAGAGACGAGAGAGAGAAGTAGACAGTTTATATGAGGCATGAGAGAGAGAGCTAGAGAGAAGAAGAGAATGTAGTAGAGAGAGAGAAGAGAGGGAGAAGGCGTAAGAGAATGACGGAGAATAGATGAGAGAAGATGCAATATGTACGAGGTGAGAGAGAGATACTTTCCTATGGTTTTATAAGACATATTAGCGGTCAATATAGTACGACTTCTTGGTCGATTCACTCTAACTTTCAGTATAGCTAGGTGCTTAAGAAATTCAGACAAAGGTCTTATCTACACATTAACAATAGCTATTCTAAATAATCGACTAGTCTCATGTAGATCTTATACTCTCGGCAGCACACCTCTAAAGATCTCTATTCTACTTCTGGAACATGTTGTATTTTGTCATATCTATATACTCCCTCTTCTTCTGTTTCAAAGTATTATATTTTTTAAATTAATTATTACTATTATTTTTCTATAATTATAATAATAACTAGATTATATCTATACATTATAATAATAAATATAATTAATAATAATAATTATAATAATAATACATAATTAATAATATGCAAATATAAAAATGGAGAAATAATAATAAATCAATAAATTAAATAATATTAAGTATATATATAAACTAATAATTAATAATTATAATAATAATAATTAAATATTAATAATAAATAAGAAAGAAGTAGAAAAGAAGATAAGAAGAAAAAGAAGAAGAAGAAGAAGAAGAAGAAGAAGAAGAAGAAGAAGAAGAAGAAGAAGAAGAAGAAGAAGAAGAAGAAGAAGAAGAAGAAGAAGAACGTAAAGAAGTTGAAGAAAGATAAGAAGTAGAAGAAGAAGATAAAAAAATAGATGAAATAAGAAAGAAGAAGAAGATAGAAGAATGAAGCTCTTTTCAATATTTAAAAGAAGAAGAAGAAGAAGATTGAAATTGTTTCTATAAAAATTATCAAGTTTTGTATATAAATGCCTAAAATAATATTAATGATAAGTTTAAGCAACATCACCTAAATACTCTAAAATTCTATTCCATTTACAGAAAAGGACAAGAACTTTCAATGCAATGGCATTATCTTCAGGCTTCGATAAAATAATATTCTACATTCTGGAACATTTTTTGTTTTACATCCATTTCTTGTTTCAAAGTATTATATACTATTCTTTTTAAATTAATTATTTACTTATTTTTCATAATTTTAATTTATCTATAATAAAACAACTTAACAATTATATAGTTCTCATATTCGAACATCATTTAGAACAATATAAATAATAATATAATATATAAATTAAAAATCTTAATCAATTAACATAATCAAAATCAAAATAATACTTATAATAACCAAAATTATATAATCAACCAGTAATAATAATAATAATATTATAATATATTTATTTAAAGTTGGAATTATATAGTAATAAAACGAAAGAAGAAGAAGAAGAAGAAGAAGAAGAAGAAGAAGAAGCAGAAGAGAAGAAGAAGTGAATGCATAAGAAGATAGAAAATAGAGCGAAGAAGTAATGAAGAAGAAGAGCACAGTAAGAAGAAAAGTTATAAGAAGAAAGAAAGAAGAAGAGAAAGAAGAAGAAGACAGACAGAAAGAAGATATGAAGAAGACAGAAGATGTAAGAAGATTATAAGATTCCATGAAGTAAACTGAACAGAAGCAAGAAGAAAGAAGAAGAATTGAATGGTTTTCTATATGCTGTAAAATTAATTTCAAGTTTTATATAAGTAAAAATGACCGCTTGAAATAATTTTTATATTGTGGGAAGGTTCTACAGCAAATCACCTAAAATTCATATAAAAATGTGCTAGTTTACCGCACAATATTAACATAAAAGAGACAATAGACTTTCACATGCCGCAGAGATGGCATTATCTTTCAGAGCTCTTTCGATAGGTAAATGATATTCATCTAGAAGCATTGATCTGATAATAAATTCTTCTATAGACAACAATTCCAACAAAGTTTGGATTCAATATGACTTCTGTCTTATTCACTTCGAAATATCTAATTTTTAGAACAATAGAATTAATTATTATTAAGGCTTTTAATTACATATATATATTGTATTATATATATAATATAATAATAATTTATTTAAAATTAACATAATAGTAAAATCAGAGATGTAGCCTTATAAATATATATTAATATAACTCAATTAATTATACCTCTAGCAGTTATATAATATAAGTATTATATATATGATTTATATATATATATATCTAATAATTAATACTATATTATATACATATATATAGTATTATTAATATATATATATAGTACTGATAATAATATATTATATATATATATATATTAATATATTATATATATAGTATACTATATTATATATATATATATATATATATTAATATATATAATTATATTTATATTAATATATATATATATATTTATTTTGTCCTGTAATAATTTAGGAGCACGGTTATCCTAAGATTTCCATGAAGCTTTATGAAATACTTATAAACGAATTAAATAGAAGAAATAAACTTAAGTAAACTTTTAGGAATAATGACTACTGAAATTTAATAAAAACTTAGTCTTACCCAATACTAATAATAATTAAATTATAAATAATAATAATAATATAATTAAAATAATAATAATATAATAATTAATATAATAATTATTTATGTTCATCAAATCCTTGGATAATACAAGTCATTAATATAGCCTACCCTTGGTTTTTTAATTAAAAGCCACAAATCAATAAATCATAATCAAAAAAAAATAAATAATTTATTCTACCAGTATAGTAGTTACAATTTCAATCCTTTAATAACATGACAGAGATAAACATATAATTTTATATTATTGTTAATATAAATCAATAATTTTCAATAATGATTGGTGCTCTTAGTCCATATCATGATAATGTATTGGTCTACTGGATTGTAACACAGTTTTGTGTCCTTATAGAGTACTACGAATACTTAATAATTACATTTCTTAATATATTATCATTACATTTGTTAATATTACTAGCTTATATTTATTGAGCATCAACATATGCTTATGCCTCTTCCTTTATTCATAGTAATTTTAAATTGTATTTAAATTAACAATAATAATTATGGTAATTGCATAATGATCTTTAATAACCATAGTGACTATCCCGATCAGTGTAGTAGCAATGAGTTTTTTCATAACTTAAATAATTAATGTTAAGAAATCAACGTAAATACAACTTTTCAACTTTTACTAATAATTATGCTTTGGGATGCTAATTATATAATAATGAGTGATAATATGATATCATATATAATAATAATAAAATATTTATATATCAATTACATTAATAATAATAATAACTTGGTTTATAATATAAATAATAGAATAATAATATATTCAATTAATAATGAAAAAATAATGAAAGTATTCTAAAGCTATAATATATGTGAGTAATTAATAATCGTTTAGGTAATGTTCCTTTTAACACTATGAGTTTTTTCTGTAACTTCTCAAGGTATTAATTATGTTCTCGCTTTATAATATTAAGAGAAAAGAAGATGAAGAGCGTGGATTTTTATTAACATTTCCAAATATGATATATATGAAATAAATATTATTTATTACTCACATTGAATTAATGAATCTATTAGTACATAAGAGATATAAATTTATGTCACAAAACAATTTATTATAATAATAATAATAATTTTATATCATCATGAATTTATAAGTAAGTAAATGAATATGTTGAGTTAATTGATAAACGATGGAGATGAACACTTGTAAATGTAGAATAAATTAAATTAAAGTAGATTGAAAACAGATAGGTAAAGAAGTAGATTTACTCTTTTTCGTGATATAGATAGTATTTGAATAAAGCCCAAACGGTATATAATCAAAATAATAATAAATATAATAATCGTACACTCGCAATCTCGTTTTCTAATCAACTGAGATTTACTATAAATAAGATTTTAGATATTATTTAATATGAGTAGAAAGATTTAACTATTAAATTACTATTAAGTAAACATTCGAAATATTTTAAACAAATAACATAAAATATTATTACTATTTGAAGAAAACATAATACAAACGATAATTTCGTAAATAACATAATAATCAAATATATATAATAATAGAATATACTCATAAAATACTAATTCCACTCAAAACTCATCTTTAATTAACTACAAAAAATAAGTAGTATAACATTTTGTCCAATTTAGCAATCTTTAGAAATATCTTTATACTCTCTATATATATTTATTCAAATAAAATAAGATATGATTCTCTAAAGAAAAATCCAATTATAAAATAAATAGGACTGAATCTGTTATTAAACTGTGCTCAATATAATAAAAGTTCATATATTATTGATTAAGTTATTTCACGATGATATGGTGCAAGTCATGAACAATGAGATATAGAAACATCCTCATTCTGTCTGCCCACGAGTCATTGACAAGAAAGTGCTTTATAACAAACTCTCGTCGATTATATTTGATCTCGTGTTTTTCATTCCTCGATCCATACAGTTTCTTCTTTAATAGCTCCATTTGTATTTCCAATATTTATTAAAGATATAAAAATAATGAGTCATACCACTCTTGGTCAGTAACTCACTGATGTCTATGCTTCTTCTTACTTTCAATTTCAAGATGTAATATAATATATATTAATAGCAAAAGAGTAATTAAAATATAATACATAATAATAATTCGATCTATAAATGATATATCAATCTACATAATACTATTACTTGATGCTATTCATAAAATCAAATAGAATACCTAATAATAATAAAAATCCAAATAAAAATTAATAGAATATTCAAGAAAATCATAATACATAATAATAATAATATAAAAATTAATTATTATATTCAAGCTTAGGATAAATTTTATATCAATAAACAATAATACATTAATATATTATAATCATATGATAAGAGATTCAAAAGAATTAGATATGAGAGCTAATGGATAGATAATAGGGAAATAATATTTGGGAAATAGTAAATAAAAGGGATGTATAATACTGTAATATGAGAAGGTAAAGTAATCAAAATATACAGGTGAAGTTAAAGATATAGGTGAAAATTAGGAATTACTAAAATAATAATAATATATCACAATACAAGAGATAAGTCTTCAACTCCCAGCAAAGGACTGCACACGATTAATAATATAAATTTTAACACTCTAACGAGTTGTGACCATATTTTAGCCCTCTGATAGTGTCTTGATAAAAATCCTCACCAGCTTTTAATCGCAGAATATATTTCTGAAAAGGGGGCTAACCAATTGCAAACATAGATGTTGTGTCCTTTGAGCCCAAACTATACAGGGTATAATTAAATTTATGTAATTGGGTTTAAGGATTAGCAGTATGCTTTAATATAAAAAACTTAAAGGAATTTTTTGAGAATTTTACAAAATTAGCCTACTGTATGATATACAGTTATTAAAATATCACATTTTATATATATAAATTTCAGTGCAACTAGGATATTTGCGGAAGGAAATATAACAAGTTATAGAATATGTAAACAAAACAATGGAGCTATTAAATGATGACTGCACATGGACGCATCGCTGGCCAAGAGCGCTAGTAGTAGTAAATGCATTGAGACATATGGAACTACTTTTCACGACTTAAATTTCTATAAATAATCAATTGAGTGAAAATAATTAAAAGTCTAAATAATATACATAATATTAATAATTATAATAATAATATAATATAATAAATAATAATTAAATAATATAATTAAATAATGATAATAAATATAATATATATAATATTATTATATTATTAATTATATTATATTTTAATTTTTTTTTTATTATTATATATTATTATATTATTATTATTTTTTTTCTTTTTTAAATTATTATTATTATTATTAATTTTTTAAGTTTTATTGGATTATTCAATTGAATTTAATTCTTATTTAATTTTTTATTTATTTTGTCGCAGGAAACATTTTTACTCTTTATTTTGTCTGGATATATTATCATTATTATTTATATATTATATTATTATTATATTATATTATATAATTATTATTATTATTATTATATTATTATTATTATTATTTAATTTTATTATTATTATTATTATTAGTAATATATTAATTATTATTATTATTAATTATATATTTATTTAATTATTAACGGTATTGGTGCTAAAAAAAATGTTTTATATATATCATTGCGGGTTTTGTTTTTTGGAAATCTTAATTTCTGATTATATATATATATATATAAATACCACCTATCTATAGACCTATGGTGGTTGAGGTAAGTTAACTTAAATATATATATAATATAATATTATTATATTTTATTTTGCAATTATTATCATATGTGTAGGACGACAAATTTGAAGATATATACATTAAATGCATATGTACACGAACTTTATCCTATAGTAAGTATTAGCTATACGCCACTATTTATAACCTATATATATATATATATATATATATATATATATATATATGTTATATATATATACTATAGTAATACTACACTATTCTTACTAGCCTATCTTCGATGCGCGCTCGTGGATTTGTTGTGTAGGTTTTTTTTATTTTTTGGAAGAGCTTAATTGAATTATAATAATAAAAAATTTCTTTCACTGAAATTATTAAATTTAGCTTACTATATTAATTAATATATATTTATATATATAATTATAAATATATATTATATTATATATATATATATATATATAAATATATTATATTATATATATATATATATCTATATCTATAATCTATATATTATATAATATATATATAATATATATATATAATATATATATAATATTTATAATATATATATATATAATATATATTTAATATATATTATATATATATATTAAATATAATTATATTATATATAATTATATAATATACATATAATAATAAATATATATAATATATAAATTAATTTAATATATAACACCGCACATTAACTTACTATATATAAATATATGTATTATATATATATGGTAGGTATAATTAGTCAGATTTTATTTTTTTTTTGGTTTTGTTTGGGGTATAGGTTGGCATATAGAGAGTATATATAATATAGGTAAGGGTATAATACTATCAAGCGTAAAGTAGCCGGTAATTAAAATAAATTCAACCTCTTTGTATAATCCTATACGCGTAGTGAAGAAATCAACTATACGCTTTGCGACTATTTAACGTTGCAAATAGAATCACCAAATAACCATATTTTATACATCCAAGAGAAAATCTATTATCTTCTTCATTCTGAGTAAGTAAGTTTTGACGATACCCTCTACTACTGGTGCAGACACTTCTCCCGACAAGAAGGATCCAATTGATCAAGATAATAAGAAAAGGACTACACACAAGAGTATTGTGTCATACTGAATAAACATATTTCCATTACTATATTATAAAAACTAATAGATATTTAATATGAGGCTAGTTTTATCACATAGAATATTTTAATTAAGGGCATTACTATCGATAGGTGATGTACTCCGTTGACGGCTTAAGTCTAATTAACCGTTTATATAATAACAATCATGGTAGATCATAATACTACTAAAAAAGTATGTATAATACTTATTTTCAGTATATATAATTATAATAAAAATACTATATACTTATAAGGCGGAGAAGCGTGGATACATTAATGTGTGTGAGATTGATGGTATAAGAATAGTTGATATTTTGGAGAGGAGAGATAGGGAGTGATGGAATCGCTGTATCGGTTGAAGCGAATCATAGCATAATAGCGTGGTTATACAGAGGTATAATGTTGCTACAATGTTGGGGCGACAGCAGGTTGGGGGACTCGTTCGACAACTATAGGGTGTGATGCAAACTACCTTGTATATGTTTATCGATAAAAGACAATTATTAGTAGCTTGACGATCGGTACGGCTTATATAGGAATTTCACCAGGCGAGTGTTTAAATTTAGAAATAAAATATAAGTAGCTTCGCTGTTGACTCTGACTACTGAGCGAAATCTTTAGACTTTATCTTTGGTAAATATAGTATATCATATAATTAACTAATTCTATATGATAACACTATTAACGAAGTCATTAATTCAGTGTTGGTGGACGAATTAGTAGCTTAAAGTGCGTTTCGATATAGATATTATTAAATAGTATGTAAGGTCATGTATTTATATTAATAGTATATAAAAAGAAATATTATGGGAGGAGTGATATACTTATATTACTATCAATATTATTTAATTAGAAAACTGAACTACTATTATAGGCCAGTCCATGACTTAATACAACCTCCGGGCAAGAAAGCATTCTGTTTATAAGGCGACATTAAGCTCTTTGGAGCGTGGTAGGGCCGTCTGGGTCTTGCTTCTCAGGCCTTGGCATAAGGGTTTTGTGAATACATCGGCCGAGATCGTTGTTTTCGACATGTCGACTGTCAGTTGGTGTTTGACCCACCTTCGGTACGGACTACTCCTTAGCGGACTTTTGGTGATTCTTTTTTTGGACGATTATTCTGATTTTATTTGTGTAATGTCCACTAAATCATGGTCGCAGTACCACTGAAGTGCGTCTCCGACGGGTGATCATGACGTCTTCAAATGCCTTCGTTGGTGTAATTGGCGTGGGGTCGTTGGCGCGGTGGGGTCTCTGGTGGGCACCTAAGGCCTGCACGCACTGTAGTACTACTTTGTTGTCGTCTCTTCACCTGCCAGGGCCGTCTCCTGTTCGCTGGGAGGGATCTAGCTGACGACGTAATTGAATGATGGAGGGGCCTCGATATACGGTGGCCGGTCACGGAATAAGTGCGGCACTCAGAGCTCCATTGAATATTAGAGCGTCGAGTGGGAACTTAGACTTGTTCGGTATCGATGAGAGTAGGGTTAGTTTGTGAAAGTTAAAATTCTGTATGAGCAGTGGGAGATGGGGGAGATGAAGCAGTAAATATAGCGTAGGCATTTAAGAAGTGTGTAGTATAATTAATGAGAATTTAAAATAAGCATATAAGGTTATCACAGAAAGGATGGATTATATAATTAACATAATGTTTAAATTAAATTAATAAATATATAATATTATGAATAAATATGAATAATAAAGATATATAGATAGGTACATAGAGTATAACTATAATTTCTACACTTACGGAAGATATATTAATATAAATTAAACAAAAATAAAAATAAAAAAAAAAAAGTAAAAAAACCCTCACGAAAAAACACCCAAATCTAAAAAAATAATAAAAAAAAAAAAAAAAAATTTAAGTTTAAAAATTGAAAATCCCATAGGATTATAAAAAAAAATTTTTTATAGAATAAAATAAAAAAATATGAAAAAAAGGGATACAAAAAAAACTAATACTTGCTAACATTATCGAATATACTATGAACTGATATACTACCTATAATTTTATATTAATAGGATAATTTAGTAATATACAGGTCTAACACTACTACTAATACACTACTATAAAATGACTACTATCTATACTAAATCTAACTATAATAATAATTAATAAATAATAATATAATAATAGAAATATAATATAATATATAATAATATAATAATATTAATAAAATAAAATAATTAAGTACATATATCAAAATTTAAGCAAATCACGAAATATGCATTTATGTGATAAGCTACTACTTACACTATACTACACTACTATATACATACACTAATATATACTATACTATAATTATAATAATAATAATAATATAAATATATATATATAATAATAATATAATAATAATGAATAATAATAATAATAATAAATAATAATATATATTATAATGATATTAATAAATATATAATATATAATATAATAATATAATCAAATAATCATATAATAATATAATCAATAATCAATAATATAATATAATAAATAATAATAATAATAATATAATTCAATAATATAAATTCAAAACAATTTATTCAGAAAAAAAAATGTACATAATAAATTTTAACTTACAATTTAATATATTGTAAGTATATATAAACATATTATGCAATCAATTTCTGAAAGAGAGCTAGACTAATTGCACACAATGTTGTTGTCCTTTGAGCGCAAAATAATATTGGTGTGAATTAAAATTTTACGTAATTAATGTAATCTCAACAATTTTCTCATACAATTAGAATACATAAAAACCAAATAAATATTTACAAATACAGTCTGGACAATTTAGCAATAATAAAATATAACAGTGATTAAAAATATGAATAATAATAATAATGTGTATAATAATAATAAATAATAATAATAATGACATTCAACCTAATAAAATAATAATAATTTTATTATAAATACATTTAATAATAATAATAATATAATGAACTACTACTACTACTTATTATAAGCATGATAAAAACAATAATAACAATAAATTACTACTACTACTACTACTATACTACTACTTACTACTACTATAATAATATAAATAATAAAATAATAATAATAATAATAATATATATATATTAATAATAATAATAATATAATAATAATAATTAATAATTTATAATAATAATATAATAATAATATAACCATAGTCCACGTACCTATAAATAATAATAATAATAATAATAATAATAAATATATAATAAATATAATACTAATAATAATAATATATAATAAATAATAATGAATATAATATAATAATATTAATAAAAATATATAATTATAATAATACGTAATAATAATAATGTGATAGTATATAAAATAATAATATATATAATAATAATTATAATATAATAATAATAATATAATAATAATAATAATATAATAATATAATAAATATATAATAATAAGTATAATAATAATAATAATATAATAATATGAATATCATAATAATAAAAACATCTACAATGATTTTATTAATATTATTGTCATCTTCAAGTTTTATTATTTTGTTATTATTAAACTATTATTATAGCATTACATACTAAGTAATAATACTAATCAATATAATTAATAATAATAATAATTAATAATAATATTCTTAACAATTCTACTATAATATATAATAATATAATAATATAGTCATAATGTTACCGATATTAAACACCGAGCTTGTGGTTTGCTGTTTTTCGTAATAATCCATAATATCCATTAATAACTAATAACATGTGAAGTGATTGAATTGGAAATAATAATATATATTCGATTGTAAACAATAATAATAATTATAATAATCTTAATAATCTAATAATATAATTCAATTACTATAATAATAATAATAATTAATTAATAATAAAATAATAAATAATAATAATATATCATAATATCTCAATTCTCTTCATCATTACACTTATCAATCATATATAATCTAATAATAACTATCATAATTCAATATCGTAATCTCAATAATTCATTAGCTGATAGTACTTATAAATATAATAATAAACTCTACCATACATTTCTATAATTCAATCGATAATAATCTTCATAATATAACTATACTATCCATTAATAATAATAAAATAATTAATAATCAATCTAATAAATAATATAATAATATCCAATAATCTAAATAATCTAATAATTACTCAATTACATAATAATAAATAATAATAATAATAATATAATAATAATATAAATAATAATAATAATAATAATAATAATAAGAATCAATATTTTTCATCTTCATATAATAATAATAATAATACATTTTCTAATAATATAATATAATAATAATAAATAATAATTACCAATCTTTCAATTTGTTGTAATAAAATAACATTATTGTAGTGGTTATTATTATTATTTGCTTAGTATTACTATTATTGTTATAATATTAATAAATAAATGTACGGTTTAAAATTACGGAGTCTTGTGATTGGCTGTTTCGTAATAATCATGAAATAATGTAAAAAAATTGAATACTAAGATTGATAGGAATGGATAACAATATATATTGTAATAAATAAATAAATAAATATATATAAAACTACTAGTTTTTTCACTAAACTAATAATAATAAATATAATAATAATATATAAATTAATTAAATAATTAAATAATCATAATATAATATTAATAATAATATTAAATCAATAAATCAAAAAAATATTTATTCGTATACGTAGTTACAACATTTTATCTAAATTCCTTTAATCGTGATACAGAGTTAATACCAATATAATTATTTAATTTATGACAATTTTCAATAATATTTTGACAATAAATTGATGATTAAATGAACTTACGCATTTCCTCCTAATCTATTGAAATGGGTCTTTACTAATTGTATAACACGTTTTGTGGTCTTTTAGAGCCGTCCCGAATACAATATAATTTACAATTCTTATATTTCAGTCATTTGTTTTTTAAAGCTAATATTTTTGAGGCATCAACATATGCTAGTATAGACTTCTTCTTTCACAATAGTATTTTTATTGTATTAAATTTACAATAATAATCATGGTAATTAGCATATGAATGATTTAATACCAGTATATAGTAACTAATGCTGTTGCAAAATCATGCTAATGAGATTTTCATTAATTAATAAATGTTACATTAAATAATAATAATAATATAATAATAATATAAGTAATATAAATAATATATTTATATATAATCTAAGAATAATACGAATATTTGAATGCAATAATAAACACAATGTATAAATAAGACTAATAATTTTTTCATAATAATTGAATAATGATATTATATATTCTGGAATATATTGATGTAAAAACCGTACTAATACTACAACAGATTTTGCGTTTTTGTTATAATAATTTGGATATTACTTGGTTTTGTGTAAAATGTTATTTTGGTTTATTATGTTACATAGAATTTGGATTTGATATTTATTTAAGTGAATTTTGATTTTTAATATTAATGACTTATAATAGATATAGCATAATTTGTATATAATTTATTAATTTTAATTTTATTGATTGTTAATTTATAAATTTTTTTAATTACATTATTTATATTATCATTATACTGTTATTATTATAATCATTTGTTTTGGGTTTATTTTTTTTTCTTTTGTTTATCCTATGTGGCGGAGGATGGGGCTGTGGATTTAGTGAGTGAGAGTGGATTTATGGTATTTATCGTGAATTCAAGAAAAAGATGAGGAGGGGTGAGTTAATTTGGTGAGTTATTTGTTAGTAAGTTATCCTACTTAGTTATTGCTTTATATATCTAATTATTTTACTCTATATATTATATATTTTTATATTATATATATTTATATATTTTTTTTTATCTATTTATTTATTTTTTTATTATATTCGTTTATATAAATATTATTTATTATTTATTAATTAATTATTTTGATGTTATTTATTATCTAATTATCATAATAAACCATAATACTAATATTAATGAATATTGATTATAGTATCGATATATGATTTTAATGTTGGTTGAGATTGGAGGTTGTTTTACTTGTAGTTAATTATATGTTTATTTTAATATTTTAAGTTATTGTATGTGATGTTGTTATATAATATCATGTTAGGAGTTATTGGATGTGGAGCACGGAATCCTCCGGTCAAATCCCATTTATATTTATTATGGAAAATTCGTGTTTAATTCTGAGTTATTACCTTTAGAAGTCTTCAACTGCTGAGACTTTGATATTTGATTAGATGTATGAGATAAATTGAGTTTGTTATATCTGAGTTGATTTGAAGTGTTGGTTTGATGTGGTTATATTATCTTTAGTGTGTGTTAGGTTTGTAGAGAGTTAAGGAATCATCTTGTTTGCGACTTTCCGTAATCCTGTTACGATTTTTTAGTTCTTTTCGTTTATAGAATAGAAAATGAAGTTTTACCTAATTAATAGTGTTGTGGTTATTAAAGTAGTAGATGCTTAGCCTCGGTTTAGAGTTAGATTTTTTCCGGAGTTTATGAAATTATATTAAGTAATTATCGCGTGTGAGTTAGTGATAATTTGTTTCCGTATATAATTTTACGTTCTACTCTGTTTTTGGGTTGCTAGTAATATGAATTTATCAGTTTAGCATTTGGGTGGTTATGGTCCTTTTTCTTTTGGACGATTATCTCTCTGGGAAAAGAGTATTGTATGATATATAGTGTAGTGTTACATGATTGATTTTGGTTGTTGTTAGATGCTTGCATATAGTTGGGCAACACGTATAGCCAAGAGATGTATTGGGATCTTAGCAGCATAAATTGAAGGAATTTTCATTTGCCTGTTATTGTGCTACCACAAGGAAATGTATATTATAGATGTGGTTGTTAATGGGTTGTAATAAAATAGATGGTGATAAGTTAGGCTTTATAAAGGTAAGTCTTAGAATAAAGTTTAAAGAAGTTATTTGTTGCCTGTATTTCATTTGGTGAATTTTTAGTTTGCACTATCAAAGATAGGAATTCATTTTTACAGAAGCATTTCTGGTAAGTTTCGAATGTTGTAAATTTTGTGTAAGTTTGTCTGTGTGCTTCTCAGTGTTCAGTTGGATTGATATTCTCTAATAACTTTTGATAGGCATTGGGTGTTGCTACCTCGATTTATAAAATCGAAAATTTTCTTTATACTTTTAATATATTATTTATATTTGTGTATTTAGTCAATTCACATACTGTCACGACATTGTGAATTTCATTCGAAATAAACCATAGTATATAATTTTTATTAAGGCACTAAACATAATCAGGGTTAGTGTGGATCCTTCTTAATCGTAATATGTTATGGTGTTATTGCTAATTTTTTGTTTTGATTAAATAATACTATAAATATGATTTTTATTTCTTATTCTTATTCAGTCTGGTGTATTAGACTTATGTTATTATTTAGAATTTTGTAAAGGAAATTTTATTGTACTAATTATATTACTATTTAAATTTATAAAATGTAATGGTGTGAGCGATTAATCTATTAAAACATCATAGATCATTATAATTTTATATTTTTATTTATTATTATTTTAGGATATGGTTGTTTATTAGGCGCGGTTGAGTAGGTGTATGGCTGATTTTTATTTTTATTTTTTGTTTTTTATTCCGTTGTTTATGTAGTTTTATTTAAATACCTTTATTTTTTGATCTTGTATCAAAAATGAAACTACATCACATAATCAAAGCCTGATGTTGAAATGCTTACATAAAAGCGTTGGTATATTTGAAATTATCGTTCGTGTATACGCTTTAGTGTATCTCTTTTGTTTGTTTTTATTGGCGAATAATTAGTGTTTTGTTAGTTGATCTTGTTTTGGGCGCGCGTGTCCTGAGTCTAATATTTGTAGGTTTTTAATGTTGGTTATATATATATAGTTCCGATTTCGGGATTGATGTTTATGTGTTTTGTGAGAGATATGATGGTTGTAGATAATGTAGAGAGGAATCAATGGTGCGTAACAGGACTCGTCTTAATTAGAATTGGTGATACATTAACTTTTCTTATATGAGTTGTGTTGATCTCATGAGAGTAATTTTCGTGATTATTCACATATTTCGGGGCTTTTTAAAAAGATTATTGTTTTTTTTTGTGTCCTTTCCTTAAATCTCTTGTACCTGAACCACCAGAAGCTTGTAAGTGTTAATTTATTTTGGAGTTATTGATACAATGTTTCAACTTCCATAAATCCTATTATGTTTTTACTAAAGCAAAACTTTGATTTATAAAATAAGTTTGATTTTTATTGCACACTCTATTTCATAATTTATTTACATGTTGCAAGTTTTTCTGTTATTCCTTATTTTTGCTATTTAGCTATTAATTATTCTGAATGAGTCATGGCACACAAGAATAATTGATATCCCCGTCCAGTAATTATATTAAAATTTTATTTAGTTATTCGTTTTTCAACATTCTCTAATCTCCCACAATAATTGATTATTCCAGGACATGTTGTTAAAATTCTTATCATAATTTATTTTGGTTTTGTTATTTTCAAAGACTCTTTTCTCCCTATTAAACTTCGCTACTTGTCTGAAGCGGTTTATTTTTTTAGTCGTCTCTATATAGTTTCTCCTTCTAGGCTTCCAAGCCTAGGTTATATTAAATTGTCGCAAAATTGACTCAATGTCTTTTCATACCAATTTTAGTATAAACTATGTTTTTTTGATCGTTTGTATTCATCTGAGTAAAGATTCACATCTTAAAACATGAGATGTTAATTTTCATTGTGTTAATATTTTTCCGGATTTTTGAATAGTATGCGTTGATAAGAAAATCTCATTATCACTAATGTGGTAAGCTAAGAATAATTGTGGTTAGAGGGTATTTTTATATCTATATATTTTGGTGATATTTCTATATTATTTATTTTATTATTATATATTACTCCAGGTATCGTGTAATATTTTACGGTAAAATGCGGGTATGTTTTTGGATGTAATATGTATAATATACTCATCTATTACATTATTATTTTATTACTATTACTATATTTGGTATATTTTGGTCTCTTTTTAAAATAAATGCCACATGTAATTAGTCTCTGCCTCTGACTAACTTATTGTGGCTGCGGTTTCATAAATATCAAGTGGGTTATCTGTATAGAAGTGTTGTCGACAGTGTCCCAAGATAGTTTGTTTATTTTTTCTTTTCTATTAGTTTTGTCTATTTATCCTCCTAAGTGTTTCATCAGTATATTTTTTTCTTTTTTTATTTATTACATTCGTATTAAAAATTATATTCACTTTATATTATTCATCCAATGTTTTGAATTTTTTTAATTCAAAGGTTTTTTTTTTGCGGAATCGCTTATCTCGTTCAGATAAGATACATCGATTTTTCGTTTAGAAAAATATCATAGATCTCCAGGCTTAATTTCCGAAAATTTATTACGCTCACGAGTTAGGTTCATTGGTCCGCGAGTGGTAGTCCAGCTCCGAATTTCTCTGAACCCGATTTATGGATTTGAGTGTGTTAATTAAAATATTTGTCGAATATATTTCCGTATAACATTTTTCCGCAACAGTTGGTGGTTTTCAGGACTCGCAGGATTCCTTCACACACGAGCGAATCCTAGATCGGAATTCCGAAAAATTTTTATCACTTTATACATGGGAGTAAATGCGTCTAGGATAGCGTGCACTAGGGTGAGCAACGTTTCCTTGTTCTCAGAGAAAAATTTAACTCCGAAATGTCGTATGGTGAGTCACAATCCAATCGGCTTGGTCCCTTTTGGATATTCCTCAGAGAATTTGTTTTTTTTTCCTCTTTCCGATGGTTAATATGTATTTTATTAGCTTTCCCACTAATAACTTGATCTTAATACTAAACCACTACAAAACCCTTCTTCACTTAATTTATCATCTCCACTTCTAAACCTGATACGTCCTTTCACACAAATCATGAACTTCATATAACTTTCCTTTGAGTGTTGTATTTATAATGATGAGTTTTTTGGTGGTTTATAAAACAATGAAAAAGTATTTAAGTATCTAATCGTTTATTAGTAATAACGATAATTTAGTAATACTAAGGAGGCAAGTAGCGAGTTCATCAATTGTTTATGTAATTTTGTGAGATTTTTTGGTAAACATTTGCCCATTGAGCTTCTTCGGAGTTGAATGGCAGCGATTTGCTTTTCCAAACATATGGAGGAATTAAATTTTATTGGGTTTTATGTATTATTTATTCTCGCCGTTGCGAATATTTAGGGATGGTGTTTTGATTCTGGTCAAAATAAGGGTTTTGGGGTTTTTTTTCTTTGTTTTTTCTCGTAAATTTAATGTGCTATTATCTTATTGCGATGTAAACATTATCATTTTATTTTTTTTTTTTTTATTGATTGGTAATTGCCGCCTATTCTTTATTTTTCCGTGTGTTTGGTTTCCAGAAATTAAGTCCTGAGAGAAATTATTGTATATCCTCAGTGAAGTTTAGTCGTTTTTCTCGCATGTGCTTGGTTTGGCCATTTTCTTTCTTGTTCGTGAGAAATGAAACATCCCTCGTACTAAAATAATATTGATAAATTTACTCTCTTCGGACTTCCATATTTAGTTTGATAATCCGAGATTTATCTTTATTATCTTGTTGTATTAGCGAGCGTGGTTATCTAGAGGTTATTTGATAAGTTGAATCACTCATTGCTGATTTTTCTCGTTGCTTACGGTTTACAAGATAATCTGGCAATGATAGGCATTGCGTGCCTTCTGTGGACCTTGATAGGGTCTTAGTTAGATTTATTGCTGACAGCTCGTTGCCCTTTAATCGGAGATGGTTTTGTGGGGTATAAACTGTCTTTCTCAGTAATACGTAGTAATAAGGTATTATGCAAAAATATCTCAAAATAAAAGTTTGCTCTAACATAATATAAAGTTGTATGCCTTTTATTATGTAGCCTCCTCTAACCTACCCTACGTTGCTATTATAATCCTAACTACACGAACCTGAATTTACAATTGCTAAGTGATCTCCTCCTCAGTTACAACACTAAATGCAACAACAACAACGACTCTAATCACAAGCATCTATACCCATACATCAGTCACATCCTAGCACATTCTCGGCTCATTCCCTTTTCCTTTTACGTATATTATTCCATCATATATCACATCCATTCCCCTTCAACATCCTCCCATATATCCTTTGTTCACAATTTATATCTTATTTTATTCTATTTGCCTGTAATAGAGGATACCACACACTGATGTCCTGATCGCATGTGGTGGGTATAATGGTGGTGTTCATGGTTTGGGTTGCTCAATCTTATATGCTATTCGCTGACGTGTCGAATCAGCTAAATTCAAGTCAAGCCGTTATCAATAGGGATCCTATCGTGCGCATGTTCGCCATCTCTTGCTAGTTAACACGATCGTACTGGCTCATGGTATACATTCCATTATCGAATCTCATAATACTGTCGACAGATAACCAACACACCATTGTATGTGAGGTCATCACCCACTCTTTTCCGAATGATATTTTGTGTCGAGTATTGTTAGTGGGAAGATGTGATTCAGGTGCTTAGTCTATTGTGATTCGATATTATATATTCAGTTTTAGTGAGTTTTCGTTTCGTGAGTTCTGACTTTTTGTTATGCTTTTGTTGCTTAGGTCGATTATTAAGCGATCTGCTTGTTGTGTGAAAAGACTTGATGTACACACGTCGGTCGTCTTAACTCATATTTTACTAATGTGTTGAATTATTTATTGTCTTAATTTTCCTTCTATCTGATATAGGATAATGGGGCCTTATTTATTGTATCGGGTTTTCTATCTTTTTTACGTGCAGGCTTTTTTAGGTATTCTTTTTATGTTTATTCGAGGTTTTTTAGTGTTCTTTTATTTTATTTTTTTTTGGTTTTTCAGAGCGGTCTGTTATGTTTTGTTGGAGTTTATTTACACGTTGTTCTAATCTATTTATTTAATTACTGTCTATTTGTGTTGTCACTTAATTATAATTGTAACATTATGACTATCTTTATTAAGTGACTATCGAATGCCATTTTAATTATATCACTCTTAAGTTTTTATTATTTTTTTGTTCCATCATGTTCTCCTTCAGTTCTCCCACATTTGATACCCCATCCAACTGACATTTTTTTAATTATATTATATTTTTCTATAATAATTTATATTCTATGGAGCCTTCGTTGGAATTTTAGGTGGGTCGGTGACTGCGAGGGATTTGGGGGATTCGATTTTCTTAATCATTAATGGGGAGGTTTGAGTTATTGGAGCCTAATGAGATTATGTTCAACACAAGTGATCAATGGGGGTTTCTGTCCGTTGAAATATTATAATACGGGGGACGAGTGAATAAGATTTATAAATGATGTTACCACCGAGTGGGGTAGTGCTGGTAATAGAAGTGGGTGATGATATCGCTTGAGTGGGGGTATGATTTGTTTTTACATATTTACTTTTTTTATTTACACTTATGGTAGAATAGGGTGATCAGTAAGGTGAGTGGAAGTGGGGTTTGTCTTCGCAGGATGAGGTGTGGTTATTGGGGAGGGTTCTGTATCGAGTGGTTTATGAGAAGGTTTGGTATAATTGTGATGAGAGGGGAATATATTATGCTAATTATAAACCTTCCATTTGGAGGGTTATAAGTACGTGCGGGTATTTGAGTTCAAGTTGGTAGGTATAAGGGGCCTTCGGTTTAACTTTAGTTAATGCCCTTGTTGGGCTTCCTTCCCCTCCGTGCTAAAATACCTAACTCAATTTCGTAACGAATTTGCGTTAAAAATCCGTGCTAAATCGTTCTCCCGTCGAATATTATTATAGTATTGTGTCCACCCTTAGGATAGCTAGTCAAGCTATACACTCGAGGTTTATAAGTAACCAATCACCAGGTATGAATAACACTTTTTTTCTTTTGAAAACTCTGTGATATATAATTATTTTATTATAGATTATCCTACTCTGCTAAGGTCCCTTATAAGTTGCCAAATTATGCATATTTAGAGAAAAAAACTAGAATTATGTTTTATATTTGCATTTATATATGTTTTATTCCTTTGTTTAATTTTAATTTCGAATTTTTTTTTTTAAAATACTAATTTTTTGGATTGTTGTGTATTTTTGTATTTTACTAACCTAATTATTTCATAATTGGACCAACGTTTCAGGTCTTGTTTGCTCAGGGCACTAGGGTTTGATTTTGGATTGTGTTCTATTATTTTTTATTTCGTAACTGATAACGTTTTTTTTTCTATTAAGTTTGTTTTTATTGGGTAATATATTTTGCTTCCGTTGGATAACGAAATTCAAACTCGTTCAATATAAATGGTGCGCGGATTTGGGGAGGGTGAATAAGAAGCCCAGGTCCTCGTTAGGTTTATAAGTTTTTTTGATGTTGGTTGTGTTGTTGTTGTGGCTTAGATGTTTTGTTTGTCGTCGTATTATCAAGATACTTACGCAATACGTACATAAATTTGTGGTGAATATTTAAGGCATTTATTTTGGTGGCTCAGGGGCTTTTTCCTCGTAAGCTTCTTTTTGCTGCAAATGGGTTGTGTGTTGATGGCGTCTAGAAGGGTTGGGTGTGTTTTTGTCGCTTGTGATTTCGCGTATTGGGGACGTGGTTTCGGACAGAGTATGAGCGCCATGAGGGTTGTATGTAACATGTTTTAATGTGTCACCATCCCCTCGTTAATGTGAAAATTAAAGTATTTTAGGGAGGTTTTTGCGATTACTTTTTTATTATTCGTTTTATCGGACCGTATTTCATACTTAAGGAGATGGATGCAAATCTGGCTCCTGTTTTTACGGGATGTTGGCACTTACATTTCCCTTTGCTTCGTGGTTTATTTAGATCATTACTTGCCGGGTCAGTAGTACCACCCTGTTTGGGGGGTTTGAATGTAGTGTTGATGTATAGGGAGTAGTTTAGTTAGAGTAATAAATACATCGAAATTCATGATTAGTAATATATATTGTAGTTATTATTAGTCATAGTTTATATAATATTTTAGTTTTTAGTTTGATTTTAGTATGTGTGTCATTTTTGGTTTTGGATTTTGTCGTTCCGATTTTGGAGTTACAATTAGACGTCAGTTTTGCTGTCTATTATTGGTGTGTTGGGTGTTGGGGTATAGTGATATGTTAATTGATATGGATGTATGGGTATTAAGTTTTATATATTTTAGGGTTGTTTCTTATTAGTATGTGTTTTGTTTCGAAATAGCCTTAAAGATTATTTTTTGATTGAGTAATGGGAGCAACATCTGGATGCAAAATTCCGCAATTGCGAATATTACAATAACTACTTATGAATTATTTTTTGTTGTCTCGTAAAACATTGTAATTGTGTTTTTTGGTTTGTTTTGTTAGCGGAGGTAGGTATTGTTTTGTGATATATTTATAAATTTTGTGTTTTTATTGGCAAGGCGGAGAATATTTTTTTTTTTTTTGTTTCTCGCAGGTTTTTAGGTGGTGGTGAATTATCTTTCGCTCCCCTATTTGTTTGTTTCTTCTGAGTTGTCCTGGTCCTTGTTTTTGGAGGAGATTATTTTTTCGTTAGTTTTGTGGTTGGAGGAATTGTGTTTTGGTGGCTGCGCTTCATATTTTTTAGAGCCTATCTCTCTCTTTTAATTATTTTATTTTATAATGATTTTTGTTTTTTTTGGTGTTGTAGGGATTTGTTCGTTCAATTTTGATTGATGTTTTATACCTGTTTTGCGGTTTATATTTTGTTGTGGGCTTTTTTTTTTTATAGTTTTGATTTGTTTAGGCGTTTGCTTTTTCCCCACCTTGGAGAGTTACGTTTGTAGTTTTTTCTGTTCTTTTTGTTTTTTTATCTTATGTCTGTGTGTGTTTTTCTTCGCCTCATGGTGTTTTTCTATTTGGATTAGTGCGTTTTGATGGGTCTGTTTGTATCGTTCTTTCGTTTATTTGTGAGGTTCTTTGTGTCGTTTTGAAAGTTTTATTAGTAGGTCTCCGTTGGTGGAAGAATAATGTCGGTTGTTGTTTAATTTTTGTTTTTGTGTGTTTTTTTTTCGTTTTTGCCTTTTTGTTGATGTTTTGTTTTTGTAGATTGTTTTTCTTTTTGGTGTTCTGATGTTTAATGGTGCTTTTTATAGTGGTTTATTTTTTGATATAGTGTGGTGTTTTTGTTTGTTTTTTTATGTTTGTTGTTTTGGTGTCAAATAATAGGCTTGCTTTTTGTCGTCAATAGTTTGGATTTGAAGTGTAGTGTGTGTAGATATTGATATAATACTCTAGTAATTTAGGGAGGCTCTTTTTTATTTATGCGTAGTTTCATGGCTCTGGTGTCTTTTTGATGGATTGTTAAAGTATATTAGTTATGTATTTTTTTTTTTTGTTTGTGTGAATGGTGTAATTTACTTTGTATAATTTTGTTTTTTTTTTTATTCCTTGGCTTTCCTTGTCTTGCTTTGTTGTTTTTTATTTCGATGGTGTTCAATTGGGTAAATGTGTGTTTGTTCCTTGTTTGATAGCTTTTTGTAAAAGATTATTTTTAAGTATTTTATTTATTATTTTGCAGGTTCACTTTAGTAAGACGTTTTTTTTTTTGGAAGTTTGCAATTGTCTCTTACGTATTATAAATACTTAAAATTTTGAATTTGTCCGTTGCCTTTAAGTGTTTATGTGTTGCGTTTTCCGTTTGTGGGTTTTTTTTTTTTTTTTTTTTTTTGTTTCTTTTTGTTTTTTTTTTTTTTTTTTTTTTTATTTTTTCCATTGTGTTGTTTGGTTTATATAATTTGATGGGGGAGAGATAGTTTTTGGTTAACAAGGGTTAGGAACTAATAACTAGTTATTAAATTGTATTATTTTGTTGTATGTATATAAATTTAATTTATTATTACATATTGTTTGTTATTATAAAGATTATAAAGTTCAACATCTTGAATAAATCTCAGTTATAACAAATGTTTATATCATAATTTATTAATTATAATGTATTTGATGGAAGTTTAGTTTTTTTATGGTGGTGTTTATTTTATAGTTTGGATATATATTATTTTATTTAGGTTAACTTGAGTAAGATTTGTGGTTTTTTTATTATTTTTTTATTTTATATTTTTATTATATACGTGGTTTTATTTATAAATATCTATATAGTTTATATTTTTTTATTTTTTTATATCATTGTATTGTTTGTATTAGTTGGATTTTGTAGGGTTTGATTATTATAGGGTTTTATTGTGTAGTTATTTGTAGAGTATTAGTTATTTATTGAGGTGTATAGGTATTGTTTATTTATATTGGGTTTGAGGTGTTGGTTAGGTTTATACTGAGTTTTTTTGCTATTTTTTGTGGAGTAATTTCAAATTATTTTTGAAATATTTTTTTTCCGCCGGCTGGCTATCAGAGCGGTAGGAAAGATCACGTTTGGTCTGTTGTACGTTATTGGTGGAAGTTGTAACTATGTTATGGGGGGATGGTGGCGTTTGTTTTCTGGTTTTGTAGTGTCCGCCGGTGTCGTTTGTTTTATTTCTTTGTTTTTTGGGTTTTGTGGTTTTTTTCGTTTGTTTTTTTTTTGTCCGTCGCGTCCAAAAACATTTTTGATTTTGTATTTTTACTGGCGTTTTCTGTGGGGTCGGTGTCCGGGTGTTTGGAGGTATTGATGTGGCGGTCTCGCAGGTTTTAGTGTTTTGACCTTATTCTCTTGGGATGTCTAGGTTGTTTTTTTTTTTTTTGGTACCTCGTCCGCGTTCTGGCTTTGTTTTTTGGTTAGTGGTTTATGATTTGGTGGATTTGTTTTTGTTTTCGTTTTGTTTGCTTAGATCTTCGTATTCCATATAATATTTTTGCATTTTATTAATTATTGTTATTTATGTTTATTATTTTAGGAAACTAAAGTTTTCTTAAATTTTTTGTTTGTGGTCGTTGGTTGTTGGGTGGAGGTTAGGGGTGGGGTGGTTTTGAGGTATTTTTTTTTTTTTAGGAAGTTTGTTGTGGCTATTTGTTTCGGTTTTTGGGTTGTTTTGCCTTTGCGTTGTTTTATTAACATTTTTGGTAAAATTTTTTGTAAAACACATGTCAATAAATTCTATGTCTTTTTTCTTTCTTATTCTCCTTCTTTGAAATTTATTCTTGTAAAGTGTCTTTTTTATTTTTTCTTGTTTATTTTTTGGGTTTGTTTAATTTTTTTTATACTAAGGTTTGAAGTATTTTTTTTGTTGGTGATTGTTACTTTTTTAGGGTTGGCAGGAATCATGGTTTAGGGTTTAACATATTGGTATAATATTTGCTTTGTTTAATACTTTATATTGAGTTCCTTAGTGAGAGTTTTGGGTTGTTGCAGTTTTGATTGAGGAGAGTAGTTTATATTCACGAGACGAAAGCGTAACTGGTTGGTTCAGAGTGACTTGTGAGGAAAGGGTATTAAAGAAAGATATGTTTGGAGGAGATGAGGCGCCCTTCCCGCGTTGGGGGGTTCAGCATAGGCTGGGGGAGGGGGAGATAGATGAGGTGAGGGGAGGTGTTGAGAGTGGGCACGCGGTACTGGGATATGAGTGAGATGGGTTTGTTAGTGGGGGGGGTGGTTGTGCTTGCTGTAGAGAATGAGAGTGATGAGCGTCTCTAGGTGGAGTAAGGTAAAAATTTTCTGTACTTATGGGTTTGGTTGGGTGATTGGGTTCATTTTCTTTGTACACTCCGGATTTATTCGGTATATTGTGTTGTTTTTAGGGTGAGGAAGGTTCTAAGATGAGGCGAACGATTACTTGGTGTACAATTAACCAATTAACTGTGGTTTTGGGTTTGCATGTGTCGTGTGGTTGTAGATGCATTTGTGTAACGGTTCGCGCTATGAAGGTTGGGTTTTTGGAGGGTGGGTTTGGGTGGGTTTTCTGTGTGTGGTTGTGCGTTTTGAAATCCTATGTAAGAAGTGTCACTAATTGGAGCGTTTTCTTTTGGGTGATTTATTGGAGATACTAGTGGTGGGTAGACTATCTGACTGATGTTTGGTTGTTTTAGTTTTTTTTTTGGTGTTCGTTTTTGGTTTGATTTCTGCGCATATGGTTCTTTGTGGTGTGGAGTGAACAGTCGGCGTTTTTGTTCTGTACGGTAGCTGAGAGACGCATTCGTTTGATACGCTTGTGTTCCCTTAAAAAGAGGGAAGGTGTAAACTTTGTCGTCCTTCTTTGTTGATCCACTTTCCATTCATCATTATTACATTTGTTTTTGAGAAATTGGTATCTATTTTTTTGGACTTCACATTGTGTGATTCTATACGTGATATATATATGTATTGGGCTTGACGGTGGGGGAGGGTGGGGGTCAGCCGCGCATGAGCCACGCTTGGTATGGTTGCCGGGTAGTTATTGAGGTGGAAGGGAGTGCAGGGGAATATATTGAGTACTGTGTAGACCTAATTGCAAGAGATTCTGTGGTTGGGTGTGCTGCTTGGTGTGTTTCAAACAGACCTGTGTTAGGAAGTTCCGTTCAAGGGGCGGCTATGTGCAGAGAGCCATTTTAGTTTTTATGATCTAGTCGACCGTGAAAAAATCTGATGATTGATAAAATTGTTTTATGGCTAGTTGGGAATAATGTTTTCACAAATAGTGGACATCGAATGTGTACAAGACCCCTAAAAGCACAAGCCGGAGGGGGGTTTGGGTTTTTGTTAGAACTGTGAAAAAATGTGGGGTGAGGAACGTCATTGTTTTAAAGTACGGTTGCTGAGGTAGGATACTTCTATATTTTTCCTTTCTGTTGGATAAAGAGTAATAGCGGAATATGTGGGAGTTTTTTGGAGGTGGAGTGCTCTGCCTTGTACAGTTACAACGGTTGTATTAATCCTATTCAAACGTTAAACGTTTAGTCAACGATGTGTTATTTTTATTATTATTAGATATTGGAGTTGGGTTTTCTCTGGGAGAAAAATTTACCGATATTTAAATGGAATTGTGGGTCATAAAAAGCCGAAGTGGTAAGGATGTTAGTAGGTTTTTCGTTGTTCTCGCTTAACTCTTATGATTTTTTTTATATGGGATTAAGTGTGTAATATATATTTTTAGTGATTTGTGGAGAGAAGGTCATGCATGAAAAGGTTGAAAAGTGTGGGTGAGAGAATGGCTCCCTGGGGAAATCTATTGTATAAATATGCATGACCCTGGATGACTCTGGCTATGTGACAAGGAAGGAAGGTTGCTATTATTTTTTTTCTTCGATGGATAGATTTGAATTTATAACTTTGTCCATTAGAAGTTGACGGAAAACTGTATCGAATGCTTTACATGCATCTATTGCTGCAAGGATATAGCGGAGTGGAGAGGGAAGTTTGGCTGAAGCCAGTTAAAGTGTGTTGGGTTAGTTCAGAGAGGTGTATGGTGATAGAGCGTTTTTGTCGAAAGCCATTTTGGAAGACTGACAGGGGGATGAGGTGGGATATTTTGAAGAGGATTAATTTATTAAATACTTTGGATACTGTAGAGAGAAGGGATTGGGTCTGTACCAGACAGGAGTATTAGATGTTCTTACTGTATTTTATTTGGTTTTAGTATTGGTATAATGTGTGCGTGTTTCCAAAATGATGATAGAGTGATTTGATATGAGATGTTAAATATTTGTGCTAGAGGAGCAATTGTGATTGCATTCAATTATGTATATTGAAGCCTCTTGTTGGCAACATAAACAAGATAAGGTTAAACAAACACAGGTCTTACAAGGAGGTCTTAATAAGAAGGTCTTAGCAGAAGTCTTAATTACCGTCTTAATACCTATAAAATATATAAACAATAATATAACATAAATGTCAAAGCAAGGCTGAAAACAGAAGGCAACATTATCCCCCCCCCCCGGCAAGAACGGAGTGGTGACGGAGTAAAACGAACAACGGGACGGAGAGGTCGACCTGAATATGAAGTAGGATAAGGAGGAGAAGAACTAGGAGGAGGAAGGGTAGACGGGGAAGATGGCGAAGGTGCGGGAGGAACAGTAAGTTGCAGAGGAAGGAGGAACCACGGGAATGGTGGGTGGATTTCTTAAACGTAAAGGGGCAGGAAGGATGGGCATGGGTGGCGAGACAATATCAACTATATTCTCGGGATCATAATCCAAAAATGCGGGCTTGATCTTATTAATTGATGCATTTCCACCTTTGAACCTTTCTTAGGAGAGAAAAACTTGCGATGTCGTTGAAGCACACGGAAAGGACCGTCATAACGGACTTGAAGAGGACCACGATGAGAATCGTGAAGAACCAAAACGTGTGTACAAGTTCTAGTTCAGAAGGGATGTAAGTTGCACGACGAGTCTGGCGAGAGAGAGAGAGAGAGAGGGTTTCCAAGAATCAGCACACTGACAAAGACAGGCAAGGAACGTATGATGATCTGAAGTCGTAGGTGACGGAAGTATGAATTCACCGGGGATTTAGATGGAGGAACCGTAAACAAGTTCAGCGGAAGAACATTGTAAGCCCTCTTTAAACGAAGTCTGAATATCAAGAAGAGCGAATGGAAGAGTTTCGCACCAATTTTCAGGATTACCATGAGCTATCAAGGAAGATTTTAGCTGGAGATGAAACCTTTCGATCATTCCTTGGGACTGTGGATGGTAACTGCAGGAGCGAATGCGTTTGTAACCTAAAAGAACCATGATGTCTTTCCATAAATAGGATTCAAATTGACGTCCCTGGTCAGTAGAGACCGTGAAAGAGATACCAAACCTAGAAATCCAATGATACAGAAAGGCCTGGGCGATGGACTATCCAGAGGTGTCCTGTAAAGGGATGGCTTCGACCCAACGGGTATAACGGTCGATACATGTTAAGATGTGTGTAAAACCATTGGAAGGAGGCAAAGGACCAACTAAGTCGATGTGGGCTTGGTCAAAACGTTGTCCAGGAGGAAGAAACTGGTTGACTGGAGCAGTTGTATGCTTGTGGACTTTTGAACGTTGGAGACTGAGGCACTGCTTAGTTCAAAGCTCAACGTCCTGGAGAAGAGATGGCCAAACGAAGTGTTTGCCTATCTGTACTTGCAAACCTTTAACACCAGGATGAGAGACATTATGAATAGTGTTAAAGACATGGCGACACATTTGAATTGGTACGACAGGTCGGGACAATCTGGATGACATGTCACATAAGAGTGGAAAGGAGAAACCGATCACTTCCACACTTTGAATATCAAAAGCAGAGTGAGCTAGGAATGTGTATTGTTCCAGATGTTGTAGACGTGACATCTCCTCATAGTTGAGCGAAGAAAGAGGAGAAATAGGGCTGATATGGGAAAGGGTGTCTGCAGGAATGTTTTCTTCACCTTTTACGTGACGGATATCGGTGGTAAACTGGTCAATGAATTCAAGGTGGCATGCCTCACGTGGGGACTGCTTAACTGTAGAAGAGGTGATTGCATAAGTAATGGGTTGATGGTCCGTGAGGATATGAAACACAAGACCTTCAATGAAATAACGAAAATGTTTAATGGCTAAATAGATGGCAAGCAATTCTTTTCCAAATGCACTGTACTTTGCCTCTGCAGGTTGAAGCTTTTTGGAAAAAGATGCTATGGGACGCCAATCATTCTCTAAAAACTGTTGTAAAACAGCACCCACTGCGAAATCCGAGGCATCGGTGTGGATCCGGGTCGGAGCAGTGGTGGAGAGAAAAACAAGAAGGACAGAGGAAGCCAGAGTTACTTTAATTTTAGTAAACGCACGACGGGTTTCATCTGACCAGTCGACTGAGATGGAGTCTGATGATCCCTTTTTAGTAGGCTTTAAAAGCGAGTTAAGAATACGAAGAATGTCTGCTGCCGACGGAATGAAGCAATGGTAAAAATTTACCATGCCAAGGAATCTACGAAGTTGACGTTGTTTCTGGGGCAAGGGATAAGAACGGATGGCAGAGACACGGTCGTCAAGAGGTCGGACACCCTCAGAAGAAATAGTATGGCCAAGGAAAGTAAGTGAAGGTACACCAAACATACACTTAAGGGTGTTAACGCATATGCCGTTTTCAACTAACCTTGTGAAAACTTGGCGCAAATGAGAGATGTGCTCCTCCAGGGAGGAGCTGGCAAGGAGCAGGTCATCGATGCAAGCAAACACGAAGTTAATCCTCGGAGGATTGAGTCGACGAAACGTTTGAATGACTGTGCTGCGTTCCGAAGGCCAAAAGGGGTACGGAGGAATTCGAAAAGGCCGAAAGGAGTTATGACAGCGGTTTTGTGGATGTCGGTTGGGTTGACGGGAATCTGGTAAAATGCTTCAACTAAATCTTAGAGAAGATAGTGCATCCTGATAGATTAGCAGTAAAATCCTGAATATGAGGGATAGGATATCTATCAGGACGTTCTATTGCGTTTAGGCTTCTATAATCGCCAGTGGGACGATAATCACCATTGGGTTTAAGAACCAAGTGAAGTGGAGAAGCATAATCTGAATTAGAGGGACGAATGATGCCTTATCGCAAGGGAGCATTGAATTCTAGTTTGACAGCTTGGAGTTTGTCCGGAGCTAGACGACGTGCGCGTGCAAAGGGAGGTCTGCCAGACGTCTCGATGTGGTGGTCTACATTATGCTCAACTTTCGAAAAAGTTGAGATGGGAGAGACAAGGTCAGAGAATTCAGAATGAAGAAGGGACTCAAAAGGTAATTGCCAGAGGGAAGATGAATACCACTAATAGAAGAAACAGCACGGATGCATGAAGATAAGAATTGTTTCAAAATCGATTAATCTGTTATGGTGCAAGTCAACTAGGATATTATAGTGAGCGAGGAAATCGGCACGGATGATAGGAAGGGTGACGTCAGCAATTACGTAATTCCAAAAGAAATCACGTCAAAAAGAAAGAGTAAGATGGAACCGTTTTGAACCGTACGTGTGAATGATGGAACCGTTTGCGGCTTGCAGAGCACCCAGAGGCTCTGAAGCTGCAGAAAGGAACGAGGCAGGACACTGTAAGAAGAGCCAGTGTCAATGAGAAAGATAAGTTGGTCTGAGGATCGCTAATGCAGAGTAGGTTGGACGCAGAATTAGCCACGCACTGCGGTTTTAATGAGTTGCATCGAGGTTTAAGTTAAAATCGAAAGGTTTAAGACAATTTCGAGCTTGGTCGCCCCAACGTTAATGATTGACACATATGCCTTGGGGGTTTGTAGAAGGAGGGGCAGAAGACAGTTGAGCTGGAGAGGAAGAAGGGGGTTGGGTTAAAGGAGGAGAAGGAGATTGTGACTGGTTAAAGGGTAGACAAGAAGGGTTGGGAGATTTATGATAAAAGCGTCGTGGTTGGTTGAAGAAGCGAGGACGGTGTTAAAAAGAATCAGAATTTGGTAATGAGAGTGCGTTTTATGAGCCAGGCTGAGTGCAAGATTCTAGGGTTCGGATCCTGGATTGCATATCTAAAATGTTTTTTTCTAAAAATGTAATGCGAGATTCTAACAAAAGATGGTGTGAGGAGGCAGGTTGAACCGCATTTACCAGACCTTGGGCTTGCGGGTTAGCGGAGATGGGTGACTCCTGACCTAGCGGCAAGGCTGGAACATTTGGGGCAGCAAGAGGGACGTTCTGTGTCGTAAGAGGTTTTGCCTTTAATACTCTATCCGCATATGAGGCTAAATCTTGCAAGGAGCAAGAGCGATCAGCAGTAGCTAAATGGTATTGGATGTCAGGTGGTAGCTTTTGTATAAAAAAGCTGTCGAACAATATGAATACAAGGTCCGATAGGTGGACGTCTAATAATGCTAGTATATCATTTAATAAAACAGAAGACAATCTATCGCCTAAAATTTCGTTACGAAGCAGCTTTCGAACTTTGTCTGAGTCCGAATCACCTAATCTAGCTATTAAAATGGCTTTAAGCTCAGAGTATGGCTGAACACTATTATTCAAACCAGGCAGAACGTCTCTGAGACGTTGCAGAACTTTTGGTGCAGAATATTTAGTAGAGCACGGAAACGCTTGACCTCAGAAGTGGACTCCAATTGGAGTTCTATAATAAAGTGAAGGTTAGGTCAATATCTTCGGTAATAAACTTACCATGATAATGTGCAGCGGTTGAAGGAGCCGGAGCCGGCTTCGAAGGTGTGGTATTATTATCAGACACATCATCGTTTGGAGGCATGATGGAATCAAAATATATCTGCACTTTAAAAAATTATTTATAAAAAATATGCCACAGGGGAACACTGTAGCAAAAATCACCTGCCTAACTAGCTACTTAAAATATACTTAATATTACGAAGGAACTTAAAGCTATAAAACACAGACCGAGAAGAACACTTATTTCCTTAAATGGGGAGAAAAAATCTACAATCTTTTTTTTTTATAAGATATTTGGAAGAAGTAGGCTTGACGAAAGCCCGCTGATAACTCCCAACACTCTTGCAGCTACAGAATTTGTCGTTTCCTCTAATACAGAATTGGTGAAACCAGCAGTCCAAACACCCGCTCAAGAATCAAGAAGACCACCCGCTCAAGAAGAAGAAGGAGAAGCACCCTCACAAGCAGAAGACCAACCTCTCAAGAGGATGCCTTCTCAAGAAGAACACCGTTTCAAGTAGATGCTTTCGGAAGTTTGAGGATCCAACAAGAAGTAGTTCGTCACAAAAAGAAGAGGATGCGGACGAGCTATATCTCATACAAACCTGGTCTCCCTGAGACCTAGGAAAGGAAGCAGACAACAAACCGCAGCAGTTTCCAGCTTTAACATGGCTGATTCCGTCATCGCTCATATTAATTTCAAGATGTCACACTAATTAATACCCAGGTCTACTATCATCAGTTTAACATGGCTAATTCTGTTGTCGCTCATATTAATTTCAAGATGTCACACTAACGAAAACCTTCAAACAACATGTCGACTAGTGAAGAATGGAACAAGTCATACCGTTAATCCCGTGGTTTACCAGCCTCAGTTTAAAGTTTCTATTTCCGCTGAACACTTATACAAATTTCAAGATGTCATAATGAAGAAGAAACTTCAAGCAACATGCAGGTCAGTAGAGACGGGAATATCAGTTACACAGTTAATACCCAGGCCTACAAGCCTCAGTTTAACGTGACTATTTCCGTCGGCACTATGATAACTAACCACGCTCTCTACGGAAGGACTCACAAATTATATCAGATGAACTTCCATTTTGTCTCTTCAGCTCTCTGGTTAAAATAGAAGAAAGATTCATCCATATATGATAGTACGTCTACATCAATTGTCCACCTCATACCCACTGCTCGTATATATGGCGGATAACCTGAAGAAATGATTCAGCATCGTATAGTATTTGTAGTCGTATTTTTCAGAAAAACAAAGATTGCACGATATATATATATATATATATAATATATATATATATATATAAATTTATATATATATATATATATATATATATATATATTTATATATATATATATATTTTTTATATAAGAATATAATATATATATACATAATAATATATATATATATATATTTATTATTAATATAATTATATTTATATATATATATATATAATTATATATATATAATATATATATATATAATTTATTATATATAATAAAATAGATTATATATACTATATTAATTACTATATATGTATTGGTTTTCCTAGAAGAATGGAGAGGAATAAATTTCAATAAAGTGATATGTCTACTACAATGGAGGATCTTATACGACTGTCCCTGTATTATCTTCATTTACCCTGCATTCTTCTTGGTGATTCATACTCCCTTCAAAATCGTAAAAGAGAAATCACATCAAGCTTCTCATCTTTCTGATGAGGTTTCAACCGGCTGGTTATACGACTTCGCAGATGGTTCCTTTACCGGCAGGTACTTTGCTTTCGCAGATGTGTTCCTTTACCGGTTGGTAATTCGCCTTCACAGATGGTTCCTCAATCGGATGATGATCCGCCATCCATGAAGACCATCTCATCTACTGAATAGCAGAAACAAAAGTGCATTTTAAAAATATATTAAGTGAATTAAGGCATAAAAATTAATTTAGTGTAAAATACGCTCCACTTTTAGGGGTGAAAGTGTGATATGTAGAGCTCCTATTGTTTATGAGTGTTTATAATTGCTTAAAGTAATAGTGTGTTTCGAATAATATACTATAAAATGTTTTACGTTTTCTCTAACCAAATTAAAAGAAACAGAGTCGTATAGGAAGAACACTTTACGTCGATTTATTTTAGAATAAAAAGCGCATTTATTATATCTTGTATTTAATTTAATTTTCATTGCAAAATGTTATTAAATAATGAAATTTTTATGGTAATATAAGCTTTTACATCATGTAATATCATACTTTGTATCTTATTTTATGTAAGTAACTTTATTTT
>JABUQX010009872.1:25000-35021 GCA_015478945.1 Trachelipus rathkii | reverse complement strand
ATGACATATCATCAACAAGATCCAAATAAATCGCACGAATATTCAAACAAGTGTAGATTATGATAAACATTTTCTGGGCAGGACTAGAGCCCTTTACTTTTACCCACCAATGCTTTGTGTAGTCAATTCCTACGTGCTTAAACGGTCTGAATAAATTTACTTGGGCCTTTGAAAAATTAGTGAAGCGCGGGTACTTGTATGCAAAATTATTAAATTTCTTGCAGATTATACACTCTTGCAAGACGTTTTTAATAGAGGTACGAGCAGATGTGATCCAGAATCCTTGTAGACGAATATTTGTAAGGGTAGCCTGGATGCCCAGATGCTTGCATCTTAAATGAGCATCTCTGATTATCAACTTGGTTAAATGATGGCTTTTTGCCAATAAAATGGGATTCATCACATCATATTCATAATAATTACATCTAGACAGACGTCCTTTGCTCCTGACGAGATTATTTTCGTCTAGGAACAAGTCCAAATTATTGACCAAATCCGGGACTTGGCCATTAAAAGATGAGTTGTTTTTCACCTCTTCTAAAAATTTAAGTTCTTTTGCAAAAGATTCTCTTTGCATTGTCCTCAGACAATAAAGACGAGCTTTCACATCATGATTATCAGACACACCTCTGTTCACTGTACCAAATTGAAATAACAGAGTGACTATTCGATAGACTGTGTGTAAATTAGAATATCTTGATATGTCTAGCACTGGAGGTTCCTTATCTCCTTGAATAACAGCATATACAGGCGATGCTGTTTCTATCTCAGTTGAAGGCCAATAAACTTTATTCAGAGCTAGCCATTTCGGTCCATTTGTCCAGAAGGACAAGTTCTTTTGAAATTCTTTAAAAGATATTCCTCTTGTTAGAAGATCCGCAGGATTATCTTCAGTTCTAACGTACAGGAAGTTTGGACTCAAAGAATATTTTTCTTTAAGTTCTGAACTCATTGTATGAATATTTTGTACGCGATTTTTTACAAATACTTGTTTGGTCTTCATACCTTTGTTATGAATCCAATGGAGGGTTATCTGGGAATCAGAAAAAATATTCAGTTCTTTAAACTTAACTCCAGATAAACTACTTAGTACTTGAGGCAGACATTTTAGTGCCAGAAATACTGATAAAAGTTCCAAACAGGGAAGAGTTTTCCCTTTTGCGGGTGCTACTTTGCCCTTTGCCCATAGCATTTTAGGACCTTCAGACTCGGACGAAACAAACAACAAATCCGTACGCTACAGAACTTGCATCACAGAATATATAGATTACATTGGAATCGTTAACCTCCAATGATGATCTTTTAAAAGAAATCTCTTTCAAAGAGTGAAGATCATTACTCAACTTCTTCCACTGATCCTTAATCTCAGGAGTGACTATGTCATCCCACCCCATTTCCACCTCCCAGGTTTTCTTCATAAGAAGACGGCCTTTAATGGTAACAGGAAGGTATAAAGAAAGGGGGTCAAAAATCTTAGAAATTTCAGACAGAAGTTCTCTTTTTGTAGAGACTTCTCCAAGAACAAAGTCACTTAAGCTCAGAGTGTCCAGACTGGTGTTGTATAGATATCCCAACACCCTTTCCTCATCACACTGATGAGAAACAATTTTGCCCTCCTCTTCAAACAATTTCTTGAGTTCAGGACAATTTGTGTTCCATGAACACAAGTTAAAACCTCCTTCGCTCATGCGTGAAGTGGCCTTTCGATAAATATCTTTCAGTTCCTCAACAGATGAGGAGGAATATATAATTGCTACATAAGTATTTTTGAGGGAGAGAGTCAAAGATGGTCGGGGTATTTATTAGCATTGCAGCGGCATCATTTACTAACCCGGAGAACTGCACCATCAAAGCAAAGATTATTATGGCTAGTGGTAAGCAAATGTATTAACTTACATGCTCCAAAAAAAACCAGAAACGATTTCGGCCTCTTCTGTTTAAGTCGGATTGAAAGGAAAAGCTTCGATATGTCATGACAGAGACATATACTTGTTTTTCTGAAGCGATTAATCAATTTGAAAAAGGAGGCGATTAGTCCCACCCCTGATTAGAAGCCTGGTTCAAAGACGGACCTGTTCTTATCTTCAAACTAGAGTTTATCCATGTCTGATTTGGTCGTGATTGTAGAGCCTGTTTTATAATGGTCTGTGAGAATCCAGCATGAATTTGTGGGAAATCTTTTTGGCTCTACTTCCACAGACTCGATAATGCCTTCTTTTTTATACTCTCTGAATATGTCCCTATACCTTTCTACTAATCCTTGAGCAGTAAGCTTCTTCTTGACCCTTTGCATTGCTGCAAGGGCAATGTGATGATTAGACGGGACCTGCTCCAGGTATTCTTAGAAACCACGGAAAGTTCTACGTGTATTTCCGTCCACCGAAACTCATCCCGATTCGTGAAATTTTTTAAATAAACTTCGTCTATAGAACCTTGGTCTCTAGAGATTTCTTTAATTTGTAAAGACTCTCCAGGCCTAAGTCTAAATCTGACTCAGCGTGAGTGTGTCTGAGCGGGTCAAAATAAGATGGATTAGGTTCTATCACTAAGTTGATTATATACTCAGGGACGTTTGTGACAGATTTTCTAATATTTGATGGGATGGGGACTATTTCCTCATGTCAAAATCGTTTGACAGGTTTACCTGACGAAGAGTCTCTTCCAAAGATTATTCCTTCCTGGGTAGGTGTTAAAAAGGATTTAACAGGCCCATATGGGACGTAACCCATGATGGTTTCAAGGGCACTCCCTAATACATTTCACTGTTCATTGTTCTTAGAAAGATGCAGAGCATCTAATTCCTATTAACCCTACTTATTCATACTTTGGTCAACATGTTTACTTTTCGAGATATAATTATGGATAGCTCACTAGAACTTGACTCTCAAAGTTGATATCCAGCTTGGGGTCAAGGTATTTATGGTTAGCGTTGAACTTCCCACAACAGTATAGCATTTCTATTTCAAACAGATCGTAACTGATTCTTAACTGCTCTCCAAAAATGTTTTTATATGAACTTTGGTGAACTGGCCAAAGACGGATATATTGATATCAACTTCTTGAGTTCATGCTTTCAATGAAGTAAAAGATTGAGACCTAATCTAAAAGCAACTCTTAAAGGAACTAGTTATGTATCCTTTTTTTAATTTTGAGAGATGAGAGGTAAGAGAATATTTTGGGAAACGGCAACACCTGAATTTATACAGATACAGATATTACTACTTTCACCAGGACTATTTTGTTCATCAGAAACGTCTGTTGAACGGCTACTATTTTGTGGAGAAGAGCCACCAGGTGACTCATTTTTGTTACTACCGCTTGAACAGCATAGAGCTGTAATATGCGTCTTTTTTCCACATTTCCCGCATGGATGACTAATTCCATATTTTTTAGCAGGACATTCATTGGCCAAATGCTTTTTACTAGAGCAACTGAAGCATAAACCTAGTTCCCTACAACGATCTTTCCTCGCTTCAGGAGAAGAATATGTCCCACAGGAAACCATCGAATGATTACCTTCACAAAATTTACAATGAGAAGTAAAAGCATTAACTTTTTTTAACCCACCCGTTTTAACTTTCCGCGCATCATTTTTGCTACTCGAGTTAGAAGATTTTACACTTTCCTTTGAGGACGAGGTATTACATGAAGATTTAGAAGACTTTCGCTCGAGAAACATCTGATTATGATGTTCAGAGCTCTTTTCTTTTTTAAATGTCGATTGACTTTTTTCTTTCCCCTTTTCCATTGATTTTAACACTTTACCATAATTTTTTAAAATGACATTTATGGATGGATACTCCGCCTGTGTTATAAACTTAAGTTCACGCAGGAACCCAATAGGCAATTTGTCAACGATTAAGTGGCTCACAAGCTTGCAGCCAGCAGTTGACTCTTCGAAAAAATCCAATCCAAACTCTTTTAGTTCATGGAGATACGCTCTTATCTCTGAAATAAACATTCTTATTTTTTCGAGATTGCGACTATCTAAAAGAGGAGCTGTATCTATTTTATGAAATAGTGAATCGACTATATAAGATTCATCGAGATAAAGACTCTTTAAAATGTCAAGTGCCACCTCCAAATTACCATTAACGTTAGGTAAGTGTTCAATGTCTTTTAGGGCATTGCCAGACAATAAAGATTTTAAATACTGCAATTTGGCAGCATCCGAAACATCTTTTCTTGTTCCATATATATTATGGAACGAGAGCAAAAAAGAGCGGAACGAGTGTCTATCACCCTCTCCTTTAAATTCTTGACATTTAATAGCAGGAATTTTTATTTCCTGCTTCCGACTATCTAAATTCTTAAAAAGATCTTGCATCTCAGAGCGCGTTATTGCCCCCTCTCCAGAAGCTATAGAAGAAGGCGCTGAAGGGGAATATGTCTCATTTTGAGGCTTCATATGTAACAACAACTTTTCATTTCGCATATGGTAATGACTAGTCTCGATTATTTCTTCATCCAAAAAACTCGGATCGTGATCAATTAGAGAGGACTTGCTAATAACTTCCTAGAATAACAGATTTTACATCTTCGAGTTTCTGCTTTATTTCATCTAACTTTAAAGAAACGATCTGATTATCATCGTCATCAGAAGAAAGGTCCATGATGCTTTTGAAAAGAAGAGTAATTTTCCTTCTAATGACTGCCCTAGATCTTTTAATAGGGGTCAATTTAGTTTTAATATCTGAAAGAAGATTATTTTTTTCTTCTTCAGAAAGGGAGACTACGTTTCCTCCTCCCAAATCCCCTTGCAAGCTCTCCTCCAACTCTGACAGCCATTTTGACCTGCAAGGCTTGTAATAGAGGGGGTGATTCCAAACTAAATGAAACGAAGACTTAAAACCGCAAGGACTGAAATAAAACCGGAGCGGAGCCGATAATAGCGTATACGCAAAACCTTAATACGCAAATATATAAGGCGCAAGAACAAATGAGTATAGGTAAAAAAAAAAACTACCCCCAAAAAAATTACACCAAAAAACGAAAAAATGCAACTCCCCCCACCCCCCCCCCCCAGCGCATGCAAACGGACTAAATTTATTTCGCAAAATTCTTTATTTTTTTTATTGGAGAATTCGGTTTACTATAAATACTGTTTAAATATATCCTCCTTATAGGAATACAAAAGGCAACAGTATATTTATTCCATATTAAGTCGCAACGAAATATATATATATATAAAATATATATTCTTTTTAAAGTATTTTATGACTACTTGACCTTTTAAGCAAAGTGTGACTATAGCCGTTAAGCTATAAAAAATAAACGTGACTGCTTTTACGCAAAATGATTTTTTCTATTCGAAAACGTTTATTTCGATAATGCAGTTTGCGCTTTGCAATGAAAAAACAAAGTTGCTCCAGTTGATATTCTTTAACTCGGAATACGTAAAAGTCAACTTTCTTAAGCCAACAGCCAAGTATAACGTGATATTAGTTACCTGCGTACATGCGTTGATAAAAATGATTGAGAAACTAGAAAATATGAGAAAACTACGTAACTTACTCAAGTTTCCAGTCTCTAACCTACAAAACTACAAATTAACGCAACGCAAACTAAAATTTTTGTAAACCGAATTATTTTCTCAAAATAAACTACTCTTAGTAACAATTTCTTTGTTCAAGATAAATTTCTATAACAAATTTTTACTCGAAGAGATTAAATTGCTTAATCTAAAAACAGATTTCAAGCTCAAATTAGCTTGAACCAAAATTTATCCAGATAAAATTTCCTAACCACAAATATTTCTCAAGATAAATTTTAATGACACAATATATATATATATTAAAACGATCAACGATCGTTTTGTTATTTTATTAGACGTGAATATAATAGTGATTATATTTCAGGCATTTATTATTTGCGGTGTGCAAGTGAGTAGCTAGGAGAAAAGATATGATTGCAAACAGCAATAAATAATTTTAATGTAAATTAAATGAGTTATTCTGGAGGCAGCAGTCGAATATTTGCCAACTACGATGTTATTGATAAGAAAAGATGAATTTGAGAAATTGTGGTCTCACAGTTTGACAAGCGGATATTTTGTAAGCCGTTTCTTGCCTCGAAGAATTATTAGTTTGGTCGCGTATATTGCAAGAGGAAATATGTCCGTTGTAAATAAATTAATGTGGACTATTCCTCAACTGCCACTTAAAGTAAGGTCTAAATATTCACAAAGCTTAGGTACAGTTTAGTCTTTGCACTAAGTTAGAATATGATAATAACGATAGGGTTAACGATTATAACCTTTTACGATATAACGATGCTTAACGACCAACACAAGACCTCCGTGAATATCTATGACTATTTAAACTTTTAAACTAAGTATTTTAACAAACGATTTTTAAAGGTTGCTTTCCGAGCAGCAGCTACAACAAAAGTGATAATGAAAATTATGGCAACCTCGCCAAGTCAAGCTACCTTTAACCTCCAGGAACTTTTGACCTCCTTTTGTTGCCAGAATTTCTAGCGACTAGTAATAATTTTATTATCTTCCCCGGGGGGGATGGCGTCTGGCCTCTTTAGGGCAGATACCAGCATATTTACAAATATAAAACTATAGATATCGATTATCGAGAAAGTTTATTTCAGTATGTATTAGTTGTGGGCTGCATAATTTAAAGAAAATTTATTTTGTTATTTGTTGCTTTTTCTAATGTGAATTTTATATCGTTGTGGAATATTGTTATAAGTTTAATTAATTATGATTTCTCTATATCCTGAGGTATTAAAGCAAAAAAATCATCGACATAGCGTACCAGATTATGGATGAATTTTCGGGAAGATATGATATGTTTCAATTAGTTCCATGAAAGCATTACTGAATACTGGTGAAAGAGATGATCCCATGCATAAATCAGATATTTGTTTGTAATAACTATCCTGAAAATTGAAATATGAATGATCCAATGTGAGATTAATTAATTGTTTTATCATATTGAAAGAATGTTGTAAACTAATTTTGTTTTGGATCAAAATGGTTTTCTTAGTATCCAAGTGGAATTGCCGGTACCTTGTGAATAATGATTACAAATCAAAGCTTACTATTTAAATTCTAAGAATTTTTTATTACCTCAAGGGCGAGAAAACTCATATATATATATATATATAATATAATAATATTATATATAATATATATATATATATATTATTATATTTATATATATATATATATAATATATATATATATATATATATATACATATATATATATCGTGCCGCATCTGTTTCAATGCTATCCGTGCCGCACCTCATCTGGTGCGTCTGCCAACCCTAGTTCGACGTTACTGTGGATACAAAATGATAGTGAATTCACCAGCTCGTATGCTTGGAATTAGAGGAGTCATTGTCACGCAATCCAGTTTAATCCAGAAATAGTTTGTATCAATCCAGTTCAATCCGGAAATAGCTTGAGTTAATCCAGATTCCATCCAGACATCAAAGGTTAGTGGAAATGAAATTGTGTTGAGCCGAAGCAGGGCTTCCTATCAGGCAAGCCATTGTGCTCTAATCTTCTTTGTTAGGAAATATATGTAACACAATTTCCCCTGACCTAGACCTTTCTGCTGTAGTAATGAATGAAGTACACCTCCGCCTCTTCCCAATTTCAGTAATAAGAGTTTGGTGGCCAATTAACTATATTATTTATTATATATATATATATATTTATATTAATATATTTATATATATAATATATAATTATATTTAATAATATATATATATAGTATATATATGGCAAGCAGGATTTCATTTAGGGGGGAGCAATTGATATATATATTATATATTATATATTATATATAATAATATATATAATATATATAATATAATATATATATATAATATATATATAATTATGGCGTAGGGAGGATTTCATTTAGGGGGGGGGAAGGTTGATAATATAAATATATATATATATATATATATTATTATATATATATATATATAATATATATATATATTATATATATATATATATTTATATATATATATTATATATAATATAATAATAATAATGGACAATGTTTACTTTGTTACCATCGAATCGAGTACATTTGAAATATCGAAATATTTGAAATATCGATACATTTGAAATATTGAAAAGAAGCCAGGAAAATGATAAAATACGAAAGTTTAATTTTAAATTTAGTGAAGCAACTTTTATATATATATATATATATATATATATATATATATATATATATATATATATATAGATATATATATATATATTAATATATATATATATAATATATTATATATATATAGTATATTATATATTATATGGGCGCTAGACGTTTACGCAGCATTGATTTGGCACAGATTTGTGCCAAATTTTGTATATGCAGCAATGGCACAGTGGCACATTAATTTTATGCGGTAATTCGCAACTTACTGTGCCATAGATGGCAAAGGGGTATTTACCCTTTAGGGGCTCGAGCCGATGGGGACGGAGAGTTGGGTACGTTCATACCCGAGGGATGGGTCGGAAGGAACCCCGCGAGCACCCAAAAGACCAAGAGCAGCGGGGGTTCCGGAGACCATCCGGAGTGGGGAGATATATCCCCCCCGTAGATCAGCCGTAGAGCCGACGGACCCCATTCCGACATTCGGGGCGTTACACGTGGGGTTATTCGTTAGTTTAACACCCGAAAATTTTATGAAAAAAAAACTTTCGCTCATTTTTTTTTAATGTCACATTTCAATATTGCATGCGTTACATTTCTTATTCGTCAAAATTAATTGGAAATATTGCAAAAAAACTTAAAAGTGACCGCAGTCACTTGAACAAATTTCGTATATGTCACTTACATTCAATTTCTGCTAATACTAATAGATTTACGGTAAAAATATAAATTTGATAGTTTAATTTTTTTTTGCGTAAAACCAAGGAAGTAATTTTCGTTCAGTTTTTGTTTTTTATTCTGTATGGTTTTATTCTTTTAAAATTTAACTTCCTATTCACATAAATAAAAATTGTTATGTATTAATCTTTATCGATATATAATCAATATACAGTAAAATCAAAGCATCATACGATAGGTAAGAAAAGTAACCTTTACTATTTAATGATATTATTATATATATATATATATTATTTATTTATAATAAAAATATATATAATATAAAATTATATATATCATATATATATATAGGAACGTTTCCCGTTTAGAAGAGTTAACCAGATATATATCAGAACGACGCATGTGTAATCGGATTTTTTTTCGATTATGTTCAAGGCAGATAGTAGAGCGAAAGGTTGCCAAAAGTTTTTTATTTTTAAACTTTTCAATACCAAAGATTAAATCGCCAAGATGTCAAAGGATCAGGGTCTCTCGAGCCTCAGCGCGGGACGGACGCGGGGATTCGGTCCCCCCCCTGTCCACCGTCGGCTCGAGAAAAATAATCAATAAATAAAAAAAAAATGAAACAAAATTAAATAAAAATTACACATTGATATAAAATAAAGCAACATGTGGAAACTTTTTCTCTTCTTCTATTGAAGTTTAAGTAAAACGTCACAGTGCATGGGTAGACGATTAGTGTTCAGCGATATTTCGTATCATGTCTTTTTATTTAACATCCTTTTAAAGGGAAAGGCCTATATATTATTATATATATTAATATAATATATATTATTATTTTACTATATTATATTATATAATATATACTATATATATTAGATATATATAATATGATATATAATATATATATTATATATTATAATATATTTATATATATATATATATATATATATATATTATATTAATAAATATTTTATATTATATATATATATATATATATATTATATATATGATATATAATAATATATATATATATAAACATAATATATATATATGTAAATATATAAGCTTATAACAATTTTGAATCTAAAACCAACCTAAAAATAAGTTATATCTATTCGTTTCACAAAATTTAATTCATAAGAATTAGGGAAAAATTATTATATTAGTATACCGCTTGTATGAACTTAAAACTAATATTTATAATAATG
>JABUQX010009872.1:17500-20000 GCA_015478945.1 Trachelipus rathkii | reverse complement strand
ATAATTATTTTCTTTAATATTTTAAATGATTTCGCCTATTATTTGATTTTTTCGAAACAAATAGATTACGTTATAGTTACAAAATTGTTTTGCGTGTATTATTTTTTTTATTATTATTATTAAAGCCTTCTGTTATTTTAACATGTTAAAAATCATCTTCATATAGTTCATGAACGATTCATTATAATAATAATAATAATAATAATAATAATAATAATAATAATAATAATAATAATAATAATAATAATAATAATAATAATAATATAATATAATAATAATTAATAATAATTTATAATTTAATAAAATGATGAATGAACTCATTAGGGAGTTGTGTGGTGTAAAGAAATGAGTAAATGAGAGAATAAATGACAGTACATTGAGATGGTTTGTATTGTGAAGGATGGATTCATAGTTATTTATATTAACGATGTATAGTGGTGAGTGTCGCTGGGTGTAATCGACTCGGCTGGAGACCAAGAAAAAGTGGACGGAGTTAGTAAAGGAATGCCTGGAGGAGAGAAATGTGAGTTTGGCAGAGGCGGGATGGAAGGTGCAGAATAGGAGTGAATGGAAGGGTTTTGGAGGGGGGGGGGAGAATAGTTGTGCCCCACCTGCCAAGGGAATGAACTACAATTGACGACGATGCACATAGTGAGGGTCCGTCATGAGAAGCTAGGGTGATTTCTGACTTGACGACGATTTCACTAATAGATATAGTAGGGCGGTAAGAAAGGCTGGGCTATTCTTTCGACTTGTTCATATTCTCACTACTCTTTTCGTTTCGGAGGCATGTCACGCAGTTACCCACCAGTTTTGGGGAAAGAAGGGGATTTTATTATTATTTATTATTATTACTTATTTTATTATTATTATTATTATTTTATTATATTATTATTTTATTATTTTATTATTATTATTATTATTAGTATATTATTATTATTATTATTTTATTATCATTATTTATTATTATATTATTAATTATTACTTTATTATTATTATTATTATGATTATTATTAATTATTATTATTATTAATTATTATTATTATTATTTATTATTGATTATTTATTATTATTTTATTATTATTATTATTATTATATTTTTCTTAATTATTATTTATCATGGCGTCGCCAGCTCTCCAAGCTGGGGGGCGATCGTTAAAATTTACAGAGTTTTATATATATATATATAATATTATATATAATTAATATAATATATATATATATTATATATTAATATATATATATATTATAATATGATATATTATATATATATATATGTATTATATATATACTATATATATATATATATATTATATTATATATATTATATATATAATATATATATATATATATATTTATATATATTATTATATATATATATATGTATATATATATATATATATATATTATATTATATAGAAAGAAGAATAAAACCAAGAAATTTGTATGGAAAATTAAATGATTAATATTTATAAAAAAAAATTTTTATTAAATAATAGGAATATCAAAAGACAATGGCATGATTAAAAATTCACACATATAGAGCAGTTGGCAAAAGTTGATAATATTAAAATTAATTTCCTGGTCAACGCAAATTTATCCAAACTACTGTTGTTTGAAAAAAATAATCATAATTGTCAAAAAACAAATTTTCTGTATATCATCATAGCCAGTCCGTTTAACTTGTTCCTCTTCCATAGTACTTCGCAGCCAAAGTCTGATCTTTGCAAGGAAGTACTGAATAAGATTCTACTGTATGGGTGGCATGCTGTGGAGTAGTAGTACGATCATCAAAAGCCTTTTTCGTTGACGGAAGAGAAGGTTCAGTCTCCTTAAGACTTGGGAGCATAACAAGATTTTTAGTTCTTTACTACTCAGTTTCTTGTCCTCCCAAATTTTCTACCAAAGTTCTAGCTCTTCTTCTATGCCTTTTAAGTGGTAAAAACTATAAAATGAAGTGTCTTTTCTTTAACTCACCGATTGTTATGAGTAGCATGGGGAAAGGATGTAGATATGTCAATGCCTAAGCAGGTGTATTTTCAGTAGAACCCCGTAATTCCAAAGAAGGTTATAGAATCAGATACGGAGTTATTAGGATCTTCTCCAGACTCCATGGATTTACGCTTGCAGGATCCGTTGCTGCAGGTCCGGTGCTTACAAATATTCCGTGGTATATTCAGATCAGTCCAGTTGGCCAGCGATTCTTGATTGAGCTTCTTTTAACACTTATCGAGTGATTTTTTCATTCGAACCTTTCGATCGCCCCTCGAACATTTCAACAATATGTTGAATGTGCTTGCAGAGTTTTGACGTATTCAGTCTTGGATAGAGGCATTTTCAACTGGTTTAAACATCGCAGAGGTACTTCGCATTCAATATCATTAGCCAAGATGAATGAGACTTACATGACTGGAATGCATGAAAAGCGCTTTGTCTTGTGGCGTAGTTCCTTCAATGGTGAAGGGATTTCTAATGTGCATCATTCGTAGAAGTCTCTAAA
>JABUQX010009872.1:0-5000 GCA_015478945.1 Trachelipus rathkii | reverse complement strand
TGCCTTGGCTCAGTATACCCTCCGTCAGCACGTATTGGTGGAGCCGGCAACCATATTTGCGTGGTCGTCGGGTCTTCAAGTGGTGGGTATCGGATACCAGCATATAGTGAGAGATAGGTGTGGAATCTACAAAAACTGTAAGTAGAGAAAAAAAAAATTTCATTGAGTTGCCAAAAAATTTTTTATGTTGGCGAATTTTTTTTTTTCTCTTTTTCGTCTCTCAAAGGATAGTGGTATTAAAAAAGTAGAACAAACACTTCGATATCATGATAATATATTTAAGTTTGAACGTTGCCTTTTTTACAATATTCTTTTAGTAACTATTAATAATTTTGTGATGCTCCTATTTCAAAGTTTTTGTGAAGCTCATAGGTTTCGGAGCTCTTATCATTTCAAAGTTTTGTGGGCGCATAGTTTTTCGGAGCTCTTACATTCAATATATGATTCTGGCTATGAGAATTAGTGAAGATCTCAATTTCGTTTTTTTGGAGCTGTGGCATTGAGGAGTTGGACTCAGATATTAGTGGGTTTATATTTCAAGATGATGTGTGGAGCTATTATTTAATTTGTGGAGCTCTACATTTCGATTTTTTTTTTTTTTTTGGAGCTGTACATTTTTGCGGAGCTCTGGGACTTCAAGATTTTGGGGAGCTCTTGTAGGTGTGAAGCTACTTTAGAATATTGGGGAGCTTTTCATATATTGTTGGAAGCCCTTAATTTTGTATTTCTTTTTTTGAAATTTATTGAGGCTCTTAGAACTATTTATTTAAATCATTTATTTATTTTTTGAATTGAATTTTATTTAGTGGTATTGAGCTTTTGAATTTGAAGCTCTTCGATGAAATTCAAACCATTATTTTTTTATTTTATTTACACTTGATTTTAAGGTACCCACATACATAGTGGTACCCAACTGATTATTTTTTTGATATTTTTCGTATATTTGAAAAAGATTTTTGCTACTATTTAGGTGTGGGAGTGGTGTATATATTCGTTTGAGGTACACACATACAGTGGTACCCAATTGATTTGTGCTATTATACATTTTCGAATTTACATTTGGGTGTGGGGATTTACACACACACACTGATAAAAGAAATTTTTTTTTGATAAAATTTTTTTTTATTCTCGCGTATTCATCGTATAAATTGATATAGTAAAGAAGCAGTATGGTGGGTACTGACAAAGAAAATGATGAAGGTGCCAAAGGAGGATTAAGAGCAATGGCCTTACTAAATGAACTGCAACAAGTGTTAGTAACTGAGGCAGAGGATTTAGATTTAGGTAATGTGACAGCAGTATTGGATAGTTGTTCACAAGCTCTAAAAACAAAGATAGGAAACCCTGGTATAGAGCAACGGGTTGAGGTGAACAATAGTACGGTACAACAAGGTGACAAAAGAAGAGAAAAGCCAAATGTGGAACATCCAGTAAGAAAGAAGGAGATAGGTAAGATAAAATCAAAAGTGCAGTATGCATTGAGGTATAGGGAAGAGGATTATGAGGAGAACGATGATGACATTTTTGATAACAGAAGTGAAACTGAAAGTGAAGGTGGTGGAAGGAAGAGAAGGAGGAATAAAAGAAGAAGACATGTAAGAAAGTATACAGTAGATGACGGTTCGGTGACAGAAGTAGAGTCAGAAGGTGACAGTGAGTTAGATAAAGGTGGTAAATTGTGGTTAAAGAGATTGGTAGAACTGGAAGAATCGGGTATGGAACCCAATATAGCAGTTAACAGGGTGCTCATCATTTTGGCCGGTGAACTATTGGAGGTGATGCGTACATACAGTAGAGCTAACACAAAAGCGGTGAAACCTTTAAAGTACGGACGAGACAAGGTACAGACCTTTGATGCCTTCATCGAAGACTTTGAGAGGTACGCGAAAGAACAGCTTGGAAGGGACAAGCAGCGGTGGGCTGTTGAATTGAGGAGCTTTTTGGAGGGTGGCCCACTAAGAACATATTATAGTATATACAGAGCGAAAGTGAAGTATGTAACCATCGTATCAAGGCTGCGTAGCTGGTGTAAAGAGGAGAAGGATAGTGAGGTGATGGATCTTCAGAAGGAATTCTGGAAGATGGAAATTAGAAAAAATGAAAAGATCGCAGAGTTTGCTCTGCGCATGCAGACAACGTATGAGGCAGCAACAGAGGAAGATCAGAGGGATACCGGAATCCTGAAGAAGCAGTTCGTGAACTGCCTGCCTAAAAAAGTAGCCAGAAGGTTTAAGTTACGGATGGGGAGTGAGAAGGAGAGTATGAAGGTACGGTGGAAGGATATGGTGAGTTGGGCCCAAGAAGAAGATGAACTAGAAGATCAATCGGAACCAGAAGCTGAAGCTATTCCTATATGGGCAGCCATCCAACAAGAAGGCAACCAGAGGAGGACGTATGCGGACCAGGTCCGTTATGGGAGACCGGCACCACAACGGAACGATGGACCAAAGGAGTATAGTAGAAGGAGTAGTAGGTCATACAGTGGGCAAAGAATAAGGTGCCATCATTGTGACAAGGTGGGTCACTTAAAAAGAGACTGTTGGAGGTTCAGAGGGTGGTGCCTAGGATGTGGCAGTAATGAGCATAAGCTTATGGATTGTGGAGCAAGGATGGGGTACGGGTTTCAGCGTCGAAATGACAATAGGGAGCAAGAGCAAGGTCCCCCAAGAACAGTGGAAAAGAAGTGTTTTCTTTGTGACGAGGTCGGACATTGGGGACAGTCCTGTCCTAGGAAGGAGGACTTTGAAGAATGGAAGAAAAGGAAACCACTAGTTTCGGGAAACGAAACTGCTCCGCCATTGCCCGGGACGTGTCGGAGCCAAACCCCAGCATAATGTGTCCACAAAGTATCCCGGTTAGTCAAGGTGGGTGGGTGCCGAACCCTGAGGCAAGAGAGTTTGTGATGAGCCAAGATGAAGGAGTACTTGGTCCATTGCCTCAGCGGATACAAAAGGTACGAAGTATGGTTACAACAGACATAACAACAGGAGTGTATCATACTACAGGTAATATGCAGGTCACGGGCCCTGAAAGTTTAAAAATGGCACCGTTGTTGAGGGTGATGATAAAACTTGATGGTGTGGAGATGATTTCGACAGTGGATTCAGGAGCCCAATATTGTTTGATCGGGGAAAGTGAACTTTCAAGGATCTCAAATCCGGTAGTATTGAATAAGGTGATGAGGTTGAGAGGTGTGGGTGACCCACAGCTTTGTTTAGATTCACATCGCACCGCAACGTTGAGAATCACTATTGATGAAATCAGCTATGGTCAGTCGGATTTCATAGTGGTTAAAAAGTTGAAGGAAGGTGTGATACTAGGGATGCCGTTTCTGGTACGGAATAGTATTAAGCTTAATACTGTAGATGGATCATTTAAGAGGTATGGTGACCATGGTGTCAAAGAGCAGGTGTATTTGATGGATGGATCAAAAGACTGTATAAGGGTGGTAACCTCGGTGCCTGTGTATATGGTAGAAGAAACAGTACTTAAGAAGGATGATTGGGAGGCAGTTAAGGTAGAATGGAGATCTAAACAGATAAAACCAAGGAATCATGATGGAGGGTACAGTACAAAGCCAGAAGAGTTGTTACTAGAAAAGGTGGTAAAAAAGGTTATAACAAACGATTTAAAATCATACCAGGGTTGGTGAAGTGGGTAGAGAAAGGAGGTACCGTATTGTTAAAGAAGTTGACACCGGGTGAGTTAAAATTAGGCAAAGGTGAGCAAGTAGGTGCAGCACATTTAGTAGTGGATGAAGACAGGTTGAGAAGTTATGAAACCAGTGTGTGTACTGTAAACACCACAGTGCAAGAGTTGTTGGGTCCATCTAGTAATGAAATGTGAGGACGAAGGAGAAATTGAAGACCGAGATAAAATTTATGGAAGAACTGTCAACAGAACAGATTGAGCAGATTTTAGAGGTACTGTGGAGACAACGCAAAGTATTTAGTAGAAGTGACGTGGATGTCAGTGAGACATCAATGACACCGTATAAGATCAAACTTCACGATTATACCCCTATATATCAACGGGCCAGGAGGTTTGATCAGAGAACAAATGAAGAAATTGAACATCAGGTAAAGGAGTTGTGTTTACGAGATATAGTGGAGCCGTGTGCTGCAGAGTGGAGCTCACCGGTAGTGCCGATACGAAAAAAAGATGGAACGCTCAGACTGTGTGTCGACTATAGAAGGCTTAACAAGGTGACAGAGGCGGATAGGTTCCCCATGGCGAACATCACAGAAACAGTTTTTGGTTGTCACGGTGCTCAGTATTTTACAAGTTTGGATTTGGTAAAAGGTTACTACCAGATGAACTTGGAGGAGGGTAGTAGAAATTTTACAGCTTTTTCGACTGTCAGTGGGCAGTACCGTTTTAAAAGGTTAAGCTTTGGCTTGAAAAACGGACCTGCGGCATTCCAACGGGAAATGCAGAGAATACTTTCGGGGTTCAGTAAAGATAGAGTGGTGGTATATGTTGACGATGTATTATTGATTTCAGGAGAGTTTAAGGAACATCTGGTGTTAATAGAGCAGGTACTGCAGCGGTTTTGCGAAACCAACGTGAAGGTGAAAGTTAGTAAGTGTAATTGGGTGCAAAAAGAGGTACAGTTTTTGGGCCATATTATTGGTCGTACAGGTATCAGGAAGCTTCCAGAGTTTATGGCCCAAATTGATAAACTAGAAAAACCAAGTAACATCGGAGAATTGAGGAGATATTTAGGTATGATAAACTTCCAGCGGAAGTTTATAAGGAACTGTTCAGAGGTAGCGGCACCTCTTAGTGCATTAACTGGTGGTAAAAGGAAGGATCCGATAGTGTGGACGGATGAGAGAACAAAGGCGTTTATGGACTTAAAAGAAAGATTGAAGGAATCGGTGGATGGCGCTTACGAATTTTTCACCAGTGAAGCGGCGCACGAAAACGCGAAAGCGTTTCACGATAAAAATGCGAAAACGGTTAAACACCAAAACACCCATAACCGAACGAAGTACAAC
>JABUQX010009871.1:0-10740 GCA_015478945.1 Trachelipus rathkii | reverse complement strand
AAGGACAATAAAACATTTCATCATTTTTATATTTTATTACCTAGCCTAAATCTGTAGAAAATTCCACCTCTACAGCATGGTGTACTATATTTTGTTTTCAGAATTCCTGGGGAAAGAACTTTTTCTAAGTTACAGGATATTTTTATACTAATGAGGGTGTCAACTGAAAAATTCCATTTCCAGGTTCGAAATTGCAATTCAACTTTTTTAGGATATTTCCAGGTTTTATTGACATTTTATAATAAATTACACTTATTATATCCATTTTCGAGGTCAATAACACAAACCTACAAGCTCAGTGCTATTATCTCAATCATTTAATTATTAAAATGATGTATAATGTACAGTAAGTCTGACGGAGCCGGAGCCTAGGGGATGCCGAGCTTGAGCAACCAAAATTATTATATAATTTTTTTTAAAGAAATTGTTTTTGGAAGCTAAAAATACTTCTGCAAAGCGGAGCTATAACTTTTCTGAAATATACGAAAGGGAGTCACGAGTTAGAGCCGGAGCCGGAGCCGGCGTCCGGAGCCGGGAGCCGGGAGCGGGAAGCCTTAAAAACGAATATTTTATTAATTTTGCAAGGTGAAATACATTTTTGCAAAGTTGGGTACTTGACCAATTTGTAAACACAGGGTATAGCAATCGGAGTCGGAGCCCAGAGACCCTGTAATAGTAAGTCAGTATACAGCCGGATGACCAAGTATATAATATAAGTAAGTATAATTTTTTTTATTATATAAAAAAAAATATGTATATTTTGCTAAGTAAAACTACTTGCAAAGTCGGAGCTATGACTATTCTTTAACTACATATCAGTAGTCATGAAGCCGGAGCCGGAGCTGTATAACTAGAGGTGTAAGCCATAGAATTTCCAAGAGTTACGAGGAGCCAGAGTGAGAGAGGAGTATCGGAGCCAAAGTATATAACGAACACATTTGATTTAATAAGAGTATGATATAATTGAGATTGACACATAGGTAGATATAAATAATTACTATATGCAAAGTCAGAGCGTGAAATCAATAAATTATCTGAAAATCGTATTGTAAACGTAATGTCGGAGCTCATGAAGCGCCAAGCTGTAGACCGGGATGCACGGAAAGCCTTTAGTCATGGCAGGCGCACTCGGGAACCACAACAATTTATATTTTTTCCTCCAAGGATATATTTGTAATTATTTATTAGACAAGATGAAGTAATTATATACTACTACAAAATGAGTTGGAAGCTTAGAACAATTTTTGAAATAAGTAAACCGGGAGCCGAGAGGAGCCGGAGCCGGAGCTCGAGCCGGAAGGGTAAATATTTTTTATTAAAAGAAAAAATGTTTTTATTGTAAAGATAAAAATATTTTATTATGCCAAAGTCGGAGCTTAAACTATTCTGAAATGTGAAACGAAGTCGGAGCAAGAGCCGGAGCTCGAGAGAGTTGGAGCCCAAGCCGGTAAGCGTGAATCTGAAAAACATAATTATTTTTTTTGTCACCTAAAGATTGAAAGTTTAAATATTTAATCAACAAGTTTTAGAAATGCAACATTTTTTAGAAAAAGGGAGAGGCATTAGAAGCTAGGAGCGATGCCGGAGCCCGTAGAGGTACCACCGTATAATAATATATATATATGTATATTAAAAAGAGAACTATTTTATTTCTGCAGGGTTAAAAATGCTAGTATCTTTGTAAAGTCCAAGTAGCTGAACATTCTAAATGAACCGAAGTCGGAGCTTAGGAAGTCGGAGCCTGAGGAGCCCTGAGGAGCCGATAAGTCAGGAGTCTGGAAAGAATAATATTTTTTTTGGCAGTTGAAAACTAGTAAATTTCTTATATATAAAGTTAAATAGTCATGAGCCTTATTTTTAGAAAAGGAACGCCTGGAGAACGCGGAACCCGGGAACCCGGGTGCCGTTCGGAGCCAGAGGACGCACCGCCGGAGCCAATATAACTCAGGATCGATTCGGAGTATGCCGGAGTACCGGATGCATTAAATTATTTATTTAAGATCAATTTTTGGGAAAAGTAAAAATATTTCTGCTAGAGAGTCGGAGCTTAACAATATTTGAAATAGATTACTGGAGTTGGTGCGTGAGAGTATGCTTATTTGCGGTGGTATAGTATGTAGTATGCGGTGGCGGTGCGGTGCGATAAAAACTGTTACCTTATATTATATATATATATGCGGGGCGTCATTTATGATGATTAGACATTATTTTACTCGCCAGGGGTGAGGTGCGTAATAATATCTTTTACTTTCTGGAAAAAAGGAAAAAAAAAATCATTCAAAATCTTTATAGGTCATTTTTCTTTCAAAATAATTTCACTTATATTTATTTTGCATGATCAGCACTGACCAAAAAATTATCGCTTAAAGAAAAAATACAGAGCGTCTAGGGTGCGTTAAAATAATTTTTCCACAGCGACCATTTACTATTCATACATATATAGGTAAATAATCGTATCAGAAGTTTTATTACAGTTGGAATAAAAGTATCAGTTGAGGTTGAGTGTCAGATCAAGTATATGAAGTGATATAGTACCTTGAATTTTTTTATTATTTTTAGAGAAAGAATTAATGAAATTCAATATGAGAAAATTTGAAGTTACCCTAAATTTATTATATTTTCTATACTGAATTTCCAAGGCGAGAATGATATATAATCTTTTGACCATCAACTATATATTATAGAAAATTATCGTGAAAAAATTATTATATTATATATATCTTATTAATATTTATTATATAATGTTTTTATATTATTGGATTTTCATTATTGAAACAAGTAACAAATTCATGTATCAACTTGCCACTACCCTCACTACTACTACCTATACTCCCATACAATCGCCTAAACCAGCAAGTTCTAATAATTGAAACGAAACTAAACAGTAATAAATAATAAAGTAAATATAGTTCCTTATTAATTACTGTTCATAATCTCATTTCACGAATTAAAAGATAACTGTAATTTCGAGTACCAGAGACTCCCCCCTTAAGTGTAATATACAAAGAAATCTAAAGTATGATAAAAAACTTATGTATTCCATAACTACTCACTTTCCATGTTAATTAATTTGGACACTCCTAGGTAATTTAAACAGCGTGTTTGAGGTTACTTTTACTTTGTAAAACTCTAAAATTACTTACTCATATTCTGGTGTAGCATAAAGCTAGTAGTCGAGCTTTATAATGATATTAATATAAGTTTTAAGGTGTTTAATAAAAGAAATCTATAAGTTGAAAAAATTAGCATTCATATAATAATAATCTACACTCATATAGACTGTTCAAAAATGTATACCAAACATTATAGTAGCAGTGTAGTTTGAAATAGTTCGTTCCCTTGAAGAACTCTAAAATACTTACATTTCATGGTGTACAACGCAATAAAGCGTAGCTCGAAGCTAATATATAGGTAATTATCGTTATTTACCATCATGTTACAGTTATTAATCAAAAGAAATTACTTAAAGTTGAAAAAATTAAGCTCATCTATAATCATTTCATTAATATTTTTATGATCATTACTTTCGGTAAATTTTATCAGGCATGAGTGTTAGTTGAGGTATCTCCTTTTGAAGAACTTCTATAGATACTTACATTCTGGTGTAATAATAAAGCGTAGTCACCGAGGCTTTAGGTAATATATGATATATATATATACTTCGTTTTAAAGATGTTATTATAGACAAGGAGACATTACTAAAGTTGAAAATTAAGCATTCTCACATACCAAATCACTTTCAATATGTTAAATTAAAAATATATTGGACTCCTAAGGTAATTTTAGGCAAGGTGTTTTGGAAGTACGTTATTTATTCTTTGATAGAACTTACAAAAATAACTTTATACATTCTGGTTGATATGTATACAATTAAAAGCTGAAAGTCGCGACTTTAGTATTATATCGTTTTAAAAGTGTTATAACAAAGAAATCTAATAAGTTGAAAAATAATTATGACATATCTCACTATTAATCTAAAATATCATTCAATCTATGTAAATAATTTGGTAAATCCTAGGTAAGTATTCTATTCAGTATATATTATATTAGTATTTTTGAGGTTAACTATATTCTGTTGAAGTATATCTAAAATACTTTATCACATATACTTAGCAGTTTAGTATAACCTAATAAAAGCGTATTCAAGTATATGGATATATATAATATATAATCTGATTTTTATAAATAGAGTGTTATATATACAATAGAAATATTCATAAGTAGAATAAATAAGACATTCACCCATCTCAATCATTTTCATGTTAATATATATAATTTTAGGACATCCCTTAATGAGTTAATTTTAGGCCATGAGTGTTTGTAGGATTACTATGTCTTTGAATGAACTCTTATAAAATTACTTACATATATTATAGTGTAAGCAATAAGCGTAGTCTGAGCTAGTATATTATATCGTTTTAAGTGTTATAACAAAGATCTAAAGTTGAAAAAATTAGCAATTCATACTAAATCACTTTCATGTAATAATTTGGACTCCTAGGTAATTTAGGCAGTTGTTTGAGGTATTTTTCTTTAAAGAACTCCTAAATACCTTACCTTCTGGTGTAGCAATAAAGCGTAGTCGAGCTTAGGTATATCGTTTTAAGTGTTATAACAAAGAAATCTAAAGTTGAAAAAATTAGCATTCATACTAAATCAATTTTTATGTAATAATTTGGACTCCTAGGTAATTTAGGCAGGTGTTCGAGGTATCTTCTTTTAAGTTAAATCCGCTTTCTTGAAAATTTTGAATGTGCGGAGGAGTATTGATGGAATCGTTATAAAAGAAATCTAAAGAAGGGGTGGTGAAGCTGTAATTGTCGGAGCGGTTGTTATACCCCCTCCCAGAAACACTCTACTTATTCGACGTATTTTCATCACCGTCGTCATCTATTAATTCGCGAAAGAAGTTAGTCCGAGCTTAGGTATATCGTTTTCTAGTGGTATCACACAGAAATCAAAGTTGAAAAATTACAGTTTCATACTAAAATCACTTTCCATGTAATAATTGGACTCCTAGGTAATTTAGGCAGGTGTTTGAGGTATCTTCTTTGAAGAACTCTAAAATACTTACATTCTGGTGTAGCAATAAAGCGTAGTCGAGCTTAGGTATATCGTTTTAAGTGTTATAACAAAGAAATCTAAAGTTGAAAAAATTAGCATTCATACTAAATCACCTTTCATGTAATAATTTGGACTCCTAGGAATTTAGGCAGGTGTTTGACAGGTATCTTCTTTGAAGAACTCTAAAATGATTACATTCTGGTGTAGCAAATAAAGCGTAGTGGGGTTTAGATATATCGTTTTAAAGTGTTAAAAAAAAAAAAATATAAGGTAGAAAAAATTAAGCATTCATACTAAAATCACTTTTCATGTAATAATTTTGGACTCCTAGGTAATTAAGCCAGGTGTTTGAGGTATCTTATTTGGAAGAAACTCTAAAATACTTACATTCTGGTGTAGCAATGAAACGTAGTCGAGCTTAGGTACTATCGTTTAAGTGTTATAAACAAGAAATCTAAAGTTGAAAAAATTAGCATTCGCACTAAATAAATCACTTTCATGTAATATTTGGACTCCTAGGTAATTTAAGGCAGGTGTTTGGAGGTATTTTCGAGAGAGAGCTCTAAGAATACTTAACATTCTGGGTGTAGCCAATAAAGCGTAGTCCGAGCTTAAGGTATATCGTTTTAAGTGTATAACAAAGAAAATCTAAAAGTTGAAAAAATTAGCATTCATAATAAATCACTTTCAATGTATAATTTGGACTCCTAGGTAAATTTATTCAGGTGTTTTGAGGTATCTTTCTTTGAAGAAATCTAAATACTACATTCTGGTGAGCAATAAAGCGTAGTCAAGCTTAGGTATATCGTTTTTAAGTGTTATAACAACAGAAATCTAAAGTTGAAAAAAAATTAGCATTCATACTCAATCACTTTTCATGTTAATAATTTGGACTCCTAGTAATTTAAGGCAGGTGTTTTGAGGTATCTTCTTTGAAGAACTCTAAATACTTACATTCTGGTGGTAGCAATGAAGCGTAGTCGAGCTTAGGTATATCGTTTTAAGTGTTATAACAAGAAATCTAAGTGAAAAAATTAGATTCACTACTAATACTTCATCGTAATAATTTGGGACTCCTTAGGTAATTTAGCAGGTGTTTGAGTTGAAAGAATCTAAAATACTTACATTCTGGTGTAGCAATAAAGCGTCAAGTCGAGCTTAGCATACTATCGTTTCAGTGTATAACACAAGAAATCTAACAGTTGAAAAAATAGCACTTTATAAATACTAAAAATCACCTTTCATGTAATAATTTGGACTCCTCGGTAATCTTAGGCAGGTGTTTGAGGTATCTTCTTTGAAGAACTCTAAAATGCTTACATTCTGGTGTAGCAAAAAAGCGTTGTCGAGCTTAGGTATACTCGTTTTAAGTGTAATACAAAGAAATCTCAAAGTTGAAAAAATTAGGCATTCATACTAAATCTTCTTCATGTAATAATTTGGACCTCCCTTGGTAATTTACGGCAGGTGTTTGACGGTATCCTCTCTTTGAAGACTCTAAAAATACTTACATTCTGGTGTAGCACATAAAGCGTAGTCGAGCTTAGGTAATCGTTTTAAGCTGTTTTAAACAAAGAAATCTAAAACTGAAAAAATTAGCATTCATAACTAAATCACTTTCATTAATAATTTGGACTCCAGGTAATTTAGGCACGTGTTTGAGGTATCTTCCTTGAAGAACTCTACAAATACTCACATTCTGGTGTAGCCAATAAAGCGTAGTCCGAGCTTGGTATATTCGCTTTAACAGTGTTTAACAAAGAAATCTAAAGTTGAAAAAAATCTAGCATTCATACCCTAAACTTATCTTTCATATAATCATTGGAATCCCTCGGTAATATTAGGCCAGGTGTTTGAGTATCTTCTTTGAAGAACTAAAATACTTACATTCTGGGTAGCAATAAAGCGTAGTCCGAGCGTTAGGTATATCGTTTAAGTGTTATAAACAAAGAAAATCTAAAGTTGAAAAGACATAAAGCATTCCAACTAACATCAACTTTCATGTAACCCAATTTGACTCCTAGGTAATCTAGGCAGGTGTTTGAAGTATCTTCTTTAAAGAACTCTAAAATCCTTACATTCTGGTGGTAGGCAATAACAGCGTAGTCGAGCTAGGTATATCGTTTTAAGTGTTATCACAACAAGAAAATCTAAAGTTGAAAAATTAGCCGAGTTAGGTATATAGTTTTAAGTGTTATAAAAAGAATCTAAAGTGAAAAAATTGAGCTTCATACTAAATCAATTTCTGTAATAAATTTGGCACCTTGGTAATTAAGCAGGCTGTTTGAGGTATCTTCTTTGAAGAACTGTAAAATACTTACATTCTGGTCTAGCAATAAAGCTAGTGAGCTTAAGTATATCGTTTTAGTGTTATAACAAAGAAATCTAAAGTGTAAAAAATTAGCATTCATTACTAAATCATTTTAATGTAATAATTTGACTCCTAGGTAATTTTTAGGCAGGTTTTGAGGTATTTTTTGAAGAACTCTAAAAATACTTACATTCTGGTGTAGCATAAAGCGTAGTCGAGCTTAGGTTATCGTTTAAGTGTTATAACAAGAAATATAAAGTGAACAAGATTGCATTCATTCTACAGTATAATAACTTTCCATGTAATAATTTGACTCCTAGGTAATTTAGGCAGTGTTTGAGGTATCTCCTTTGAATAACCGTAAAAAATACTTACATTCTGGTGTGCAATAAAGCGTAGTCGAGCTTAGGTATATTGTTTTAAGTGTTATAAACAAAGAAATCTAAAGTTATAAAAATTAGCATTCATACTAAATTTCTTTCAATGTAATAATTTAAGACTCCTACGTACATTTGGCAGGTATTCCTGAGGTATCTTCTTTGAAAGAACTCTAAAATGACTTACAATTCCTGGTGAGCAATAAGCGTAGTCGAAGCTTAGGTATATCGTTTTAAGTGTTATAACAAAGAATCTAAAGTTGAAAAAATTAACATCAACTAAATTCATTCATCGTATAATTTGGACACCTAAGGTAATCTAGGCAGGTGGTTTGAGGTATTTCTTTGAAGAACTCTAAAATACTGACATTCTGGTGTAGAAGTAAAGCGTAGTCGAGCTTAGGTATATAGTTTTAAAGTGTTATAAAAAAGAAATCTAAAGTTGAAAAAATTAAATTCATACTAAATCACTTTCACGTAATAATTTGGGACTCCTAGGTATTTAAGGCAGGTGTTTGAGGTATTCTCTTTGAAGAACTCTCAAATACTTACATTCTGGTGTATCAATAAAGCGTATGTCGAGCTTAGGTTTATCGTTTTAAGTGTTATAAACAAAGAAATCTAAAGTTGAAAAAATTAGCATTATACTAAATCACTTTCATTAATAATTTTTGTGACATTCCTAGGTAATTTAGGCAGGTGTTTGAGGTATCTTCTTTGAAGAACTGTAAAATACTTACATCTGGTGTAGCATAAAAGCGTAGTCGAGCTTAGGTATATAGTCGTTATGAAGCGTTTAAATAACATAAGAAATACTTAAAGTTGAAAAATATTAGCATTCATGACCTTAACTCCTTTCAGGTAATAATTTGGATCCTAGGTAATTTTATGGCAGGTGTTTGAGGTATCTCTTTTGAAGAACTAAAATACTTTATCATTCTGGTGTAGAATAAGCGTAGTCGAGCTTTAGGTATATCGTTATTTAAGTGTTATAACAAAGAAATGCTATAGTTGAAAAAATCCTATTATAAATACTAAATTAACTTTCATGTAATCAATTTTGGACTCCTAGGTAATTTATACAGGTGTTTGAGGTATCTTCTTGAAGAACTCTAAAATATTTACATTTAGGTGTAGCATGAAGCGTAGTACGAGCTTAGGTTATATGTTTTAAGTGTTAGAATCAAAGAAATTAAGTGAAAAAATTCAGCATTCATACTAAATCACTTCATAGTAATAATTTGGACTCCTAGGTAATTTAGGCACATGTTTGAGATATCTACTTTGAAGACTCTTAAATACTTAGCATTCTGTGTGTAGCAATAAAGCGTAGTCGAGCTAGGTATTATAAAGTTTTAAGTGTTATAACAAAGAAATGAAAGTTAAAAAAAATGCATTTCTTTCGGAAAATCATGTATTAAATTGGACTCCTAGGTAAATTAAGCAGGTGTTTGAGGGTATCTTCTTTGATGAAACTTTAAAATACTTACATTAATTTTGTAGGCATAAAGCGTATAGTCCGAGCTTAATGGTTATGGTTTTAAGTGGTTTATACACAACGAAACCCTCCTAAAGTGTAAAAAATTACCAATTCATGCTAAACTCACTTTCATGGTAAATCATTTGTACTCCTAGGTAATGTTGCAGGTGTTGTGAGGTATCTTCTTTGACAGAACTCTAAAATACTTTCATTCTGGTGTAGCAAATAAAGCGTAGTCGAGCTTAAGTATGTCGTTTTAAGGTGTTAAACAAAGAAATCTAAAGTTTGAAAAAATTAGCATTCATACTTAAATCACTTTCATGTATTAATTTTTACACCATGGTAACTAAGGCACGTGTTAGAGGTAATCTTCCTTTGAAGACTGTAAAAATACTTAACATTCTGGTCTACGGAATAAGCGTAGTCGAGCTTTAGGTAATCGTTTAAGTGTTTATAACAAAAAATCTAAAAGTGTAAAAATTAGCCTTCATTAACTAAATCACTTTAATCGTAATAATTTTCAACATCCTAGGTAATTTTGAGGACAGGTGTTTTGAGGTTCTTCTTTGAAGAACTCTAAAATACTTACATTCTGGTATACAGCAATAAAAGTAGTTCGAGCTTAGGTAATGTTTTAACAGTGTTATACCAACAGAAATTCTAAAGTTGAGAAATAACATCAGTACTAATTCACTGATGTAATAATATTGGCTCTAGTAAATTTAGGAAGGTGTTTGAGGTACCTTCTTTGAAGAATTCTAAAATACTTACATTTTGGTGTATGCAAATAAAGCGAAGTCCGGCTTAGGTATGATCGTATTTAAGTGTCTTACCAAAAGAAATCTAAAGTTAAAAAAATTAGCATTCATACTAAATCACTTGCTCATGTAATAATTTGTACTCCTTAGGTAATTTAGAGCAGGGTGTCTTGCAGGTATCTTCTTGAAGAACTTAATATAATACTTACGATTCTGGTGTAGCAATATAGCGTCTAGTCAGGCTTTAGGTTATAATCGTTTTTAAGTGTTATAACAAAATAATCTAAAGTTGAAAAAATTTAGCAATTCATACTAAATCACTTTCCTGTAATAATTCTGGACTCCTAGGTAATTTAGGCAAGGTGATTTGAGGATCTTCTTTGAAGAATTAAAATACTTTACATATCTGTGTTAGCAATAAAGCGTAGTCGAGCCTAGGTATATATCGTTTTAAGTGTTTATAACAAAGAACAATACTAAACGTTGAAAAAAAAATAGCATTCATTAAACTACAATCACTTCATGTAAAATAATTGGGACTCCTAGGTAATTTAGGCAGGTGTTTGAGGTATCTTCTTTGAAGAACTCTAAATAATTACATCTGGTGTAGCAATAAAGCGTAGTCGAGCTTAGGTATATCGTTTTTAGTGTTATATAAAAGAATCTAAAGTTGAAAAAATTAACCATTCATACTAAATCATCTTTCATGTTAATAATTGGCTACCTAGGTAAATTTAAGGAAGGTGTTTG
>JABUQX010009869.1:20000-24168 GCA_015478945.1 Trachelipus rathkii | reverse complement strand
TTACCCTTTTTCAGATGGTAACAACGGGGGACTTCAGAAATTGAACTTTAAGGCCGGTTATCCATTCCAGCGCCTCCAACGTGTTCGCAGTCGAGTTTTAATTCTTGCCCCAGAAGATAAAACCCAGACTGCTGCTCGGAGGATTGAACCAGCTTCCTCGCATGAGAGTTGGCGGTATATATATATATATATAATATATATATATATATATATATAATATATATATATATATATATATATATAATATATAATAATATATATATATATATATATAAATATTCATCTGTATTAGAAACTATAGTATATAATATATATAATATATATATATAATATGATATAATATATAATAAGATTACAAATATAAAAAAAAAAATAATATAAACCACCGTTTTCAATTTTTTATTTTGTAAATTAAAATAATAATTGGTTTTCATTTAAAATAAAAAGAACATAAAAAAAAAATGAGCTTCAAATAAAATTTAGTTTCACTATTTTTTTGAAAAGAAATATAATTTTGAAATCTGACAAAGGAATTTCATATCGAAAATTGATTTACAATATCATGGTTGGCACTAAAAAAAATTCAATATGATTAAAAATCAACTGATATTTTTTCGTGATATTTTTTTTATTGTTCTATGAAAAAAATAATCATGATTTTTATTTTTAAGCAAATTTTTGGCTCTTGTTGATTAACAGCATCGTTAAGCTAAAACCGATTTTATTTTAAAATCTACTAAATCGACAAAATGAAACAGCAACGCTAAAATGTAGTGTTAAAAGATTGAACCTTTTTTCTAACAATGTATTAGTTAGTTATTGAAAAAATAATGGAATGGAATATAAAATACTATTACCAAGTTTAAGTTATGGAAAGTGAAAGTAACTATTAATAACATGAGTTTAGTGAGGTAAAATTACTTATTATTATAAGCTTGGTTAAATAAGATTTAAACAATATTCAAAAAATAATTACAACATGTTTTTTTAACTTTTTAAAATGACACCATCTTATTACAGTTAGTGCCAAGATTGAAGATTTCCAAAATTGACAGTTATACCAAGTTCTGAAACAATGGAAAATCCTGAACATTTATAACTTGAATGGTTTTAACAATAACCATCTTTAACCAGAAATTGATGCAGTGAAATTTTTTTCCAAAAATATTTATTATTCATCTGATTACCAAAAACTAAATTATGTAACAATGATCATGAAATGGAAATTTGCATAATTTCGAAGAAAAAGACACACGTATGGAAAATGTAATGTTTTACCCGTGTAGGAAGTTATAACAATAGACATATAACAATTATATGTCAGAAGGTTATATTATATATATTTATTATATATAATATATATAAATATTATAATTATTTAGACCCTATATTTATAATATAATATAATCTATATATATATATATATATATATCTTGGCATAATTACTGAAGGGTGAGTATATGAAACCATCTGAAAAGAATATATCTACAGAAAAACCAATTACATTATTGAAATCAGCGTATAAAGCTTATTACAAGAATGTAAAAAAAATCTCGAAAAGTAGGACAATTACATAAAAACAAATTACATATTTGGAATCAGCGTATAAAGCTTATTATATGAAAGTCGTTTTATGATTTAAAACTAACAAAACACCCTGGAGCCCAATAAAAATTGAAGTTCAAGGAAACATATTTTCATTAGGGGAAGGGGCTCGAACCGATGGGGACAGAGGGGGGAGCGAAAGTCGCCCCCCGTCGTCCACCTAGAGGCAAAGTAGACCCATAGGGTTCATAGGACTCCTGATATCTCATGCGGTCTAACTCTAGGGTATAAATCGTTAGTTTTAAATCCCTCTCAAGATTGTCATATCCGATAACCATCTATTTACACTAGTTCAAATATGTAATTTGTTTTTCTGTAAGTGTCATATCTTTCGATGTTTTTATTTTTACATTCGGTAATAAGCTTTGCTCTGATTCCAAATATGTAATTGGTTTTCTTGTAAGTGTCATACTTTTCATGATAATTCTCCTATCTACATATATAAATTAAGCTATATTTATATAATTATCCTATATATATATATATTATATACTATAATTTATGTTATAATATTTATAGTATTATTTATATTATATTATAATAGTACTATATATATATTAGTAAGTAATAAGTATAATTACTATTTATTATTCTATATATCTTTATTATACTATTATATATTATATCTTTATAGTTTATATATTATAGTTTATTTATTATTATTATATTTATTATTATATTTATATATATATTAGTTTAGTATATATAAAACTGTTAATATACATAATATAATATACATATATATATATATTATATTATACATATAACTAATATATATATATATATATATTATATATAATATACACTACTTACCTCTGAATCTGTAATTTATTTACTTGTGACTGTGAAGCTTTATTATTATTTATAAGTGTGTTCTTTCCAAATTTTTTACTTTTAATTTCATACTGAGAACTTGTTTATATATTAATTAATACGAGTTAGAATATAAGCTTATATATAGACGTAGGTGTAACGTTTTAAAAATTCTTATTAAAAAAAATAAATTTCGATGTCAATATCTTTGCGGCTTTCTTGTCAAGGCAGACATGATCCCAAATTTTTCTTTCCTAAATTGAATAATTAATTCTTGTTACACCTATTAATGATAAGTATATTTCATTCTATATAATAAGTAATTCATCAATGTAGTTACAATTTATCAATAATGAATAATAAAAATTAGATTACCTCTTTTTTTACTTATATACTAATTTAAATTTATTTTTAAAAAATGTTAAATAATTAAAAGCTAATTAATAATTATATTTACTAAACGTTATTATTAATTAGTTAAAAATTAGGATTTTTTATTAATTTTATACAAAGCGAAAAAAAACAGGTTAAAAGATTCCAAATGGATTTCTCTCAAATAAAATTTAAAAAATCCCCAACCCCAGTTGAAAATAGATTTTACAAGATATTTAATTTATTGTGTAGTTCAAAATTGAACTTTTTCTTATATTATTACTACAAAATCTGTTATATCAGAAATTGGATAAAATCTCCAGTTATGATAGATGCACAATAGAAATTTTTTTTTGAATTTGGAAGGGTGGTTGTTGAGGTTGTTGTAATTGTAGATTTACCCACTTTAATTGTTTAAACTTTTGAAACATTTAATTAGTTGTAACTCGTTGAAATCAAAAATTTCACCTCTCAAAAATCCATTAAGCCGCAACGCACTCAAAAAAATCGTAAGAGAGAGAGATAAAAAGTTCCTCTTGTTTTAAATTCATAATCGGCATATCAACACCTCCCCAACTTTCGCCTCTACCTATAAATTTAAAAATTAAAAAAAAAAATGAACTTTGATATGATAATTAAAAATAGTATCAATAATAATAATAATCGAATAAATCCTTAATCAAAACAAAAATATGAAAAGAACTAATGATAAAAAATGCATAGCTTCTTAAGTCCTTTTGTTAGATTCCAAAAATAATATGGAATTGGGTAGCCTTCTCTATATTACGAATTTTTAGTTCATGTTTTTAATTTTCCATAAGTTACGTTATCGAACAGAATGTAGAACAGCGCGCGCATAATGACAAGAGTTTGAACTATTTATATATTTTTATCTAACTTGTATGTAAATTTGAAAACTATGGAAAATAAAGGATGCTGAAATATAAATTATAAATAATATAAGCTTTCCGTTTATCTACTATGTAAGGTTATGTTACGTTATGTAAGGTTGGTTATATTAGGTTCAGTAAAGAAGCATAGATTTAAACTTATTTCATTTTATAAATATTTTTAAAGTGTGCGAATTACTTTTTTTATTACGTTTATTTTTTATTTTAAGAGCTTTCTATTTATCTTTATAATTTGATTTTATTCTTCACAATGTGTTTGGATTCCTATCATGCTGCACTAAATCGATAGCGATTGATGGATATGTGTACACAGCATAAAATATGACCCTATTATTAAAATATAATCATATTATTATGTCAGAATTAATTATAATTCCATCTATTAGTTAAAATTTTGTATACTAATTATTTTATATTCCATATAAACCTGAACTACTTTATGAACCATTGACTCCTCTGATTTTGTA
>JABUQX010009869.1:0-15000 GCA_015478945.1 Trachelipus rathkii | reverse complement strand
TATAATATATATATATATATATATATATATATATAATATATATATATATTATATATTATAATATATATATAATATATATATATATATATATATATAGCGTATTGTAAGCTAAAGTCAGATTCGATGACCATCTCAAAAAAAATTATCTTAAATCTATGAATATGATCTTCTTTTTTGTGCTATACATCGTAAACAGTCCTGGACTTTTGGGCGCAGGCCGGAGCCAGATATTATTTTTTGTTTGGGAGCTGGATCAGACACAAAATTAATATAAAATTAAAAGTTCCGGAGATTAGTTGAATCCGTCAAAAAAATTTGCAGACTCCCCCTGGAAATATGATTAATCAAAATTCGTCATTTTTTTTTGATCAAAAATATTTTTTAATTCAACATGATTATCTTTACGGTAAGGTAATCCTCTCTTCTGTATTCATAATCTTTCAATAGACTCGAGATTACAGATAAGTGATCTTAATAAAAAAGCATCGCAAACCCTGATTTCCTTGAAGGTTAAGGGAGTTCGGATTTAAATGATTTTTTTGTTTAGTTTGGTTACGAAATAGGTTCTGCATGACACTAATTTTGAAGGTTTCGAAAGCCTAACAAAGAATTTTTCAAGGCTTTAATCTTTCATTTTATAATAACTGTAAGGATGCTTATCAATTATAAGCGACACCATCCGAAATTTCAAGCAAACTTGTAGAAAATCTTTGAAATGAACTCTTTGACAATGAGTAATGTAAAAAAAGATTGGAGAATGATACAAGTGCATTTTTGGTCTAAGCATATCCGACCCGGAATGGTGAGGAAATACAAATATTTTTGAAGACCATAAGCCAATAAAAAAATAATAAAAACGAAGGCATCTGAACAGTAAAGATTTTAATTTTAAATGTTTATAAATTTCAAATTAAGCACAGTCAGTCCATCTCTCAGAATCATTTTTTTATCTCTTTTTCTGGTCTCTTTACAGCTCTGTTAAACAATTTCACTAAAATTTCATAAAAATGGTTATTGCCTTTATTATTTATAAGGACTTTCAAAAAAATGTTATATATATAAAATTAGGGGACCTAAGAACTTTTTTCCTTGTTATTTCTTTATTATGTTGTTGTTTTTCTCATTGCCTAAAGGTCATTTCAAACCTTTTATATAAATTTCATGAAATTTGGCTTTCTTCGTTATAATTAATAAGGACCGAATGGAGAGGGTTGCTGAATATCTTGTAACGTTTAAAATTACACAAATTTAGTTATTTAATATTTTGGGAACGTTAAAATTGATTAAATTTCTATTTTAATGAAATCTGAACCATTAAAGTATTTTAATATGACATCCGATATATTCCTCGCGTCAACTGTACAATCATACAATAAAATAATAATAATAATAATTAATAAATAATAATAATATAATAATAATAATAATAATAATAATAATAATAATAATAATAATAATAATAATAATAATAATAATAATAATAATAATAATAATAATAATAATAATAATAATAATAATAATAATAATAATAATAATAATAATAATAATAATAATAATAATAATAATAATAACAACAGACTTTGCTATTCATTAAACCCATTTTTGTAGAAGACAGATTTTTATTAAAACTGAAAAAATAATGATAGAAAAAAACGAAGCAAAATCTCAGAAGTTTTCAAAATAAAATAAAAAGGCAAAAGAGAAATTAAGAAAAGTAAACTCACAAAAAGGGGGAAATCTTTTCTCTATACAATGAGGGGATGGGCGAATCTGTTACCCCGTGTTCGCTTTTGAATCGATAATTATTGTTGTAAGAAAGAGAGATGGAAAGGGCAAAGGTTTGGGAGGTATAGAGCCGCCCCTTCATTTCTACGCTCACAGGGATCCTGTCACATTCACGCCCGTTCGACACATATGCTGAAAAGAGATCTAAACTCCCAAAATTAAAGATTACTTTATATATATATTATATATTATATATATACTATATATATATATAATATATATATATATATATTATATATTATATATATATAATATCTATATATATATAATATATATATATATATATATATATATATATATAATACTATATATATATATATATTTTATATATATATATATATATATATATATATATATATATATATATATATATAAATATATATATATAATAATATATATAAATATATATATATATATTTATATATATATATTACATATATAATATATATTATATATATACTATATTTATATATATATATATATATATATATATATATAATATATATATATATATATATATATATATATATATATATATATATATATATATATATATATATATATATATATATATATTATATTGTATATATATATATATATATATTTATATATATATATCTATTATACTCCCTATATAAAAGTTTTACGTGTAAAAATTACAAAGTGGAAGGCCTAGCAAATTGGCAATCACAACTATTGGCAAACATTGAAAATATTTACAAAAGTTATACAAAATTAGCAAACACAAAGTTATTTTATTACATAAAAACAAAAGACGAACGTGAAAATATAATAATAATAATTTATTATTATTATTATTATTATTATTATTATTATTATTATTATTATTATTATTATTATTATTATTATTATTATTATTATTATTATTATTATTATTATTATTATTATTATTATTATTAAATTATTTTTATGTTGGTAATACATTATATCATGCTATTCTTATATGGTGAATTATATGTAACAATGCATAACTTACTATGACTCAAATGGAATCACTTTATCCTCAGCAGCCCCTCTTCGGCCATGGGTATAATTTCACATTGATTTCAAAAGTGCATAAGTGTATTTGATCAATATTTCATATATCTATGTTCTTTATATATTAAATATAGATTTATTTTATAATGATATATTAAGTGTTTGCTTTCTGTTTCTCGCACAAATGTACATTTATATTTGGACAAGTATTTAAAAATGTCGATGTATTGATTAACATGTAATAGAAATATTATTTTGGGGGGAATGAGTCAAATCAAACTTTCTTTTTACGTATGAATGAGTGTTATAATAAATGATTTTGATTAGTATTTATTTTATGGGCTGGGATCAACATTCGAAGTTTTGTTTACCTATGAAAGTCTTTGTGTAACGGACCATTGAACCTGGGGTTACTTCATATTCAGGTGATAAATGTTGATCAGACTATATTCAATGGTTATATTTTAATAGTTCTTGCCACCATTCAAAGATGAAACCCCGGTCAAAGAAGGGCATTTTATAACTCCTTAACAGATAAGAGTTTAAAGTTAATGTATAGAGATATAATAAGTTAATACTTATCATTATATAATAATAGATTTACAAAATATGAATAGAGATATTATATATTATATAGCGTATAATGTATAATATTTCCGTCCAATATTGTATCTTAAAAAAAAAACTTTTATTAATTGGATGAAGGAGGGGGAGGGAGTGTTGAACAAAATCATTTGGGGGAATGCTTGAGACTGAAAAGGAAGAAAAGTAGAAGTTAAAAAAAAAAAAAAAAAAAAAAAAAAAAAAAAAAAAAAAAAAAAAAAAATATTATATTATCCAAAAAAAAAAAAAACTTTACAATTAGCTACAGCCAAAAAAAAAGGATATTACATTTTTGCGGGGGGGGGGGAAATCCGGTTTTAAAAAATTTTCACATAAAGAAAATGCTTTGAAATTTAATTTAATAATAAAAAAAAATTATTTTAATTTTAAGAAATATATCCTATTATTACAAAGGGGCCTATTTTGGAGACCTTTATTTGGTTTATCTCGATTTTAAAAATTAATAGACTTTCTATTAAATTTGCTTTTTTTTTTTACTAAAGAAATACCCCAAGGTTAACCCCCGCACCGATGGCAGGGAAGTCGGGGGTTTCTCTTTTTTTCGGGCCGTCCGGGAAAAACTACGGGGTAGGGATAATTCCCCCCCTCGGGGAGGGGCTCCGGGAAGCCCGGCTCTTTGGTATTTGGTTTGTTTCCGCGGGGGGTTTCCTTCCCGCCCCTCCCTTTTTACCGCGGGTATGGGAAAAAACCGTCCCACCTATTTGTTTCCCCCGGGTTTCGGCCTCGAGGGCCCCCTTTAGTTGGCCGCTTATTAAAAGGCGCCAAAAATTTTAAATAGAAAGGGGTTTTCTAATTTTATTTTTATCGAGGAAAACCCAATAAAGTATATCTAAAATAGGGGCCCTTTCTAATCATATTTTATATTATTTATTTTGGATATATTTTTTTATAATTATTATTTTACATTTTTTTTTTTGGTATTGCTGAAAAAAATTTTACCCCAGGATTCCAAAAAAATGTATTTTTCCTTTTCGCGTTTGTAAGGAACTTATGATATGAGATTTATTTAATATTTTTTTTTTTTTTTTTTTTTTTTTTTTTTTTAAAAACCATTTCCAAGGGGCAACTTTGGGACCAGGCATTTTTTTTCCCAACCCCAATTTATGTTCCCGTTTTTTAAACTTGTAGCATTTAAATAGTTTTTTTTAAGACCTAATATGAATAAATCGAAAAAAAAAAAACTTTGGCCATTATATATAATTTTAATTATTATATTATAATATAATATTATTATAATATTATATAAATATATATATTATAATAAATTATTTTATATATTATATATTTTATATTATATAATAATATTATATATATATATATATAAATAATAATATTTATATATATTATTTAATTATATTTTATATTATTTATACTTTTAAAGCAGTTGTAAGTGAACATTTTTCGATATTTTCAATTTTTAAAATTACAAGCATCGGATATTTCAAAAAAAACTATCGATAACCCCCTACCCCCAATTTTTTTTTTCGTCCCCATAGGGACCCCAGGGGAATTAATTTTTTTTTCAAGATTTGGAAAAAACCTTTTTTTCAAAAAAAGGATTTATTATACACAAAAACCTGCCCAAAAAAAAAATTTGTGTTTAAAAATACAATAATTATTTTTTCAATTAAACCCAGCGGAAAGAAACCTTAAATTTATTTATCTTAGAATTATTTCATTATTTGAAAAACATCAAAATATTACAAAATTAAAACAAAAACTTTTTAATTTTTCACCCGGGGACCCGGGGGGCTTTCGGTTTCCCGGTTTTAGGTTGGATGCTGTTTCCTGCTCATTGCAAGGTGTGTTATTTTTTCTTACGTTTTCGTTTTTCCCCATTATAGTTAGCCCCAAAAAGGAAAGGCCCAACCCCAACCACAACACCACACACACAAACACACACAACACACCACCCCAACAAACCCCACCAAACACCCAACCACCAAACCACAAACCCACCAACACATTTACCAACCCACTTACCAAACATTTACGCACCCACCCACTCGATATTTTTTGAATTGCGGGCCCTTTCAACTGTTGATGCCTTTCAGCTTTGATTGCCCTTCAACTTTAATAACTTAAGCTTGGTTTACCTCCAGCTTTTGGTGGTTTCCCATTTCTTTGATGGAACTCCATCTTTTGAAATGGGCCGTTCATCTTTTTTTTGATTTACCAACCTATTATTTTTGATGAATTTTCATTTTTTTCTTATAAAAGCATTTTACAAAATGTTGGATTCAAGAACACTTAACACTTACACTTATACACCCCACATTGTAACACTTATATCTTTAATTTCACCACATACCGCGCACCGCCTACACAATAGAACAAACTTACGTTCCCCCATTTAGGACCAAACTACCACTTTTCACACCACACCAACCCACCAATATATTTTATATTATTATATTTATTATATTAATATAATATATATATATTATATATTATATGATAATATATATAATAAATATATTTAATAATATTATATATATTTTATTATATAATATTTAATATTATATAATATTATATATTTTATATATAATATTTTTTTAAATTATATATATTTGTGGTGTGTTGTTGTGAGTTGAAGTTGTCTATGGGTTTTTGGAACGTTAAGTGTTATTCTATGTTGTTACGTTGCGCTATGTTGTGAAATTAAGTGAATTATAGTTGTTATTGTGTGTTATAAGTTAAGTGGTTAAGTTTTGTTTTATGTTTAAAGTGTAAAAATGCTTATAAGATGAATCATTGTCCAATGTTATAAGGTGGTAATCAAAGATTGACCGCCATCAAAGATGAGTTTTCATCAAAGATTTAAAAACCACCCCAAAGCTGAATATCTCAAGCCTTTAGTTCTTTTCAAAAGTTTGAGGCATTTTTTTTTTTTCAAAAACTGAAAATCCAATTTTTTTTGGAGGCAATCAAAAAAAGCTTGAAGGCCATTCCAAAAGTGAGGGCATCAAAAAAATAATTTTCGAGTTGGGTGGTGGCGTATTGCTGTTAAAAAGTGTGTATGTGTGTTGTGTTTGTTGTGTTTGTTGATTTGTGTTTGGTTGTAGTTTGTGTTAGAGTTTGGGGGTGTTTTAGTGTGTTTTTAAATTAAATAAATAACAAATAGTCATGAAATATTAATTAAATAAAAAATTAAAAAATAAAATTGTTTAAATAAAAATTTTACGTTATTATTTGTGAGTTGTTGTGTTTTGTTGCCGTGTGTATACGTTTGTTTGTTGTGTTGTGTGTTTGTGTGTTGTTGTTTTGAATATTTCATAAATAACAATATAGGCCATTCAAGCAAAACTAAACTATTTTGCCTTGCCCGCACACGAGGAAATACGCGGAAACACAATGACCGCCTTGCGGGCGCACCCGCGGGGGCGGGGGCGGGGGGGGGGAAAAACGCGGGGAAATTTATTGCGCTGGCGGGGCCCCGGCCACGACGGCGGGCGGGGGGGGGGGGAAACCGCGGCGGGACGCCACCCAGCGGGTTGCGGGTTTTGCGGCTTGCCTTTTGGCGGGTGGGGGCTTCATTGCTGAGCCCCTTTGGGGTTTAAGCTTTTAGGAAACTTTAGGGGAAAAAACTTTTAACTTCCGGACCAAACACAAGTTAAGGGAAAAAAAACCATTTTCCTTTTCTAAAACCTGCCCTTTAAAAGGGATTCTTTAACCGGATCCAAGGGCCATGTTTTTCAGTTTTTTGAAATATTATTTATAAAAATTAAATTAATAAAACAATGATTTTTCTGTCTAACCTGCGAAATTACCTTTTTTTGGAACCTTGGTAATTTTAGGATAAATTAAGCCCGTTCTTTACAAAAAAAGGCTTATTTCCTAATTTTTTAGGCCTTAAATTTTTAGGCCTGCCCTTTAACGAGTTTATTTTTGCCAAAAAACCCACCCATTTACCAAGAAAAAAGGTTCAATTGGAAATATTATTTTGCGACCCTGGGGGAATTTAGGCTTTTTAAATTCGCCCCCGGGTTAACAAAAAAGGGATTTTATTCCTAAATTTAGGGCCTAAAGTAAAGTATTATTCAAAACACCAAATTTTTACAGGGGAAGGAGAAGGGTTTCAGTTTCGTATTCTTGTAAGGAAGTGGCGCGTGTTTGTGTTTTTTCTCGTTGGATTGCGGGATTTTGTTTCAAATTTTACATAGGAATTAATAATTAATTTAATAATTTAATTTTAAAAAGGTGTTAAAAAAGTTTACTTAAAAAAAACTTTTGAAATTCTTTTAGTTTGTTCAGTAGAATAATATTTAAAATGTTAAAAGTGAAATATTTGTTTATTTTTTAAAATTTTCACCACTTTATTGAAATGATTGTTTAATATACAATTAACATGATTATGTTACCAGAGAAGAAAACTTTATTTTTTGTTATTTTTATTACCTTAATACCCATGCTAAAAAGATTTGGATCTAAAGCCAGTAAGCTTTCAAATAGAACCAAACGTGGCCCAAAAAGCTTGTGATGCTTAGAGGGGTTTGCTAGGGGCTGGCCTTACTGAATTTGTTTTTTGGATTTTTCTTTGCTTTTTCTGGTAAGCTTTGGATAAAAACATATTTGTTTTTTCATAATTTTCTTTTAAAAATTGTAAGCAAAGTTCTTTGTAAAAAACTTGAATTTATTTTTAAAAAATTTTTATAAACCAAAAAAAAGTATTTAAAACAGTTTTAATTAATAAACTATGGTTTCCAAAGATAATAAAATTGATTTTATTTATTAAAAAAAAAGTTTTTAAGTAAAATTTTGGAAAAATTAATTAAATTTAATAATAATTATCAGTAAAATTTAAAATTGGAACGTAAAAAATTTTTTAGTAACAAAAATTGGTTTTTTGTCTATGGTAAATTTTGTTAAAGTGTCATAGTTGAAATGTTGTTATAGTGTTTTTCATAGTGAAATGTTGTTGTATTAAGTGTGTTTGTGTTGTTTTTTTTTTGTTGTGTGGTGTTGTTTGTGTGTTTGTTGTGTTTGTGTGTGGGTTGTTTTTGTGCGAAGAAGTGCGTATTTTAAAGATTAGGTGTTAAAGTTTGGTTCTTTTTAAGAGAACATTTTCCAAATTTTGTTTTTTTTTCATAGTTGAATGGGTGCAGAACTCTCTAGTTCTATAAGATTTACTATGTGGTATGCCAATGCAATAGTGTAAAAGTGTGTTTTGGTGTGTGTTTGTGGATTTTGTGTTTGTTGTTTGTTGTGTATAGTTGTTGTGTTGTGTGTTGTTGTGTTTGTTTGTTGTGTGTTGTTTGTTGTTTGTTTCCATTTATTCTAAAATTAATTAATAAAACCAAATATGCATGAAGTAAAATAAAACACTAAAGTTATTTAATAATTATAAAATAAAAATAAAATATTAAATAATTACAACAAAAATTAACAATTAAAAAAAAAATTAAAATCTAAAAATAATTTAATAAAAATTAAATAAAAAAGTATTTATTAAAAACAAAAAAAAAAAAACAAATGTTAATTAATATTAATTGAAGTTTAAAAAAGCGGGGCCAAGGTGCAGGGGGAAAAAAGTTAAAAAACAGTTTAAGAGCAGTTTAAAAAGTTTAAAGCAGTTTAAAAGCAAGAAAAAAAGTTAAAAAGCAGTCACGAGCAATAACAAAGTTAAAGCCCAGCTAAAGCAGTAAAAAACAAAAAAAAAGCAACTAAAAAATTCCCCCCACTAGTGTTTAGGGTAACCACCCTCTATTGTTTTACCTGCTTACTTGCTTGTAAGGTTATTGTAATGTAACAGGTAGAAATAAAGTAAAGAAGTGTAGATGTTTAATTTTGATGTTGATTAAAGTTAAAAAAGCAGTTTAATTCCAAGGAATGTTTCTGTACATTTCGATGGATTTTTATTATCACTAAGAGCATACTTAATTTTTTTCCCCCCCTAAGTGTTTAGGTTGAACACCTTTTAATGATTTTTACTTGATTTTTACTTGATTTTAACAACAAATACAGTAATATTTGTTAATTAAAAATATAACAAATTAAGTAAGTAAATAAAAAATGTTTATATTTATTTAAAGTTCTATCTTCTTTGGTTTTTTCTTTCTTTACAAAACAATTTTTTAAAAAAATATTCAAATTTTAAAAAAAGAAATTTTAAAGAAAAAATATAAAAAGAATTTCTGTATATAAGGATTTTTGATTCTGCCAAACTGTATAATTTGAGTGCCTTAAGTATGAAAATAAAAAAATGAAATTTGAAATTCATCTTTAGTATATTGAAAAAAAATTCTTGAAAATAACAAAGTTTTTGCATTCAAATTTTTTCATTTAATTTTTCCCGTTTCCCGCCTCGGGGCGAGGGGGGTCGCAACCCTGCGGGGTTACGGTTTTCGACTGACTTTTGTTTTGTGAGGGCCACAAGCGGTGCCCCCTGGTGTTCCCAATTAGTGGGACCTAGGGTAAGAACATACAAATATTAGCTTCCTGTCTAGATGTTGCAGGGTTAGAAAAGGCCTAGAAAAGGTTAGAAAAATGCCTTAACTCAATAGTTAGGGGAAAAAACCCCATCCTTAGGGCAACTATTTAAATATACACCATTCGCAAGTGTCTATTTTTTTAAGTTGTAAAGTGGTTTTTCTTATGGGGGGAAGTGCTTAAGTTCTTATATAATTGGGGGGCCTAGTTTGCTAAGTTGTTTTATGGGTTTGAGTTTGAATGTTGTAAAGGAAACATTAGGTGTATGTTGTTTGTTATAAGTTGTTTCATAGTTTTGCTATTGTGTTGCTAAAAGTAAAAAAATTGCTTGTTGTTTGTTGAGTTGTTTAAGGCTTTTAAATCTTTTGGTTGTGTGTTTAAGTAAAAAAATTTCTGTTTTTTTTTCCGGGGTTTGGGTGGGTTTCTTCTTGTAGGTGTTTTTGTGGTGTTTTTGTTGGTGTGTTGTTGAGTTTGCTTCATTAATATGTTGTCGACAAGTGAGTAAGTAAATTTCTTTGTTTGTGAGTGCTAAGGTAAATCTTGTGTTTGTGTTAAGTAAAATTTCTGTGTTGTGTTTTGTAAGTTTGCCTTATAAGTTGTTCATTAAGTTTTTTAGGTGTGTATGTATAAGTCATAGTGTTTTGATTGTAAAGTGTAAGTGTTATAAGTTGTCATAGTGTGTTATGTTATTTAAGTTTGTTTCCAATAGTTGTGCTTTTATAATAAGTGTAAAAGTGCTATAATGTTTCATAGCCGAATGTGTATTAAAAGTGTTTTCATAGGCCATGTTGTCTATGGGTATTTTTTTGTTTTCATGTGCATGTTTGTGCTATGGGTTGTGAAAAGTAAAGCCCCTAGGTTAAATGTTTTTACATGTTAAGGGCGTTTTCTGATGGGGGTAAAAATGTTAAGTTTGTTTTTCATAGCTTGATATGTATGTTATAATTTTTTGATGTTGTTGTGTTGTGTTGGTGTGTTGGTGGTGTGTTAAAGTAAAATTTCTGTTGTGAGTGTTAAGTAAAATCTGTGTGAGTGTAAAGTAAATCTTGTGGTTGAGTTGTGTGTGTGTTGTGTGTGTGTTTTTTTTTTTGTTTTGTGTTTGTGTGTGGTGTGTGAAGTAAATTTCTGTTTTGTCTGTTTAAAGAAAAATCTTTTTCCTTTTTGATAAAATATATATTATTTTTAATTAAATTTTATTGATTATAATATATAAATAATAATAATTATATTTTTATATATTATATATATATATATTATTATATATATATATATATTATTATTTGTACATATAAAGGATATTATGTAGAAATCATATATAATTTACTTGTAAAGATGGGCTATCAAATGAACCTTTTGGTAAGTAAAAAAAAACGCACGTTTTAGTATTTCTTTTCAAAAGAAACTATACCAAAAAAAATAAATAACATTTGATTTCAGCCTGCAATTTTTTTTCAAATGTGTATAAATTTAAACGCCAAATAAATTAAAAAAATACATAAACATTCAAATATTGCCCAAATAAAAAAAAAAAAAACAATATAATATTTCAATAATTTTCAAGAAGAAAAGAAAATTTTTCGATATTAAAAAGAATGGGGAACGTTCGATAATACTCTTAAAAAGGATTTAAGCCCGTTGTGCCTGACGGGAGAATTTTTAGTCGAATTATACTGTCTGTTAAGGGCAACCAACTTAATATTATTCTTCAAGGGACGAAAGGGACGTTTATAGCCAGGCAAACATTAAAAATAGAAATAATTAAGAAATACCTTTTAAAATAATTTAAGTAATGAAATAAAATTAAAATAATTAAAAATTTCAAATTAAAAATTTTAATTTTAAAATAAAATTTTTTAAGGTAAATTTCTTCAAATAAGGGGAACAAAAAAGTTTTTGTTAAAAATGCCTTGAAAAAAATTTGTTTGGCCGCCTAACGGGGGAAAAAACTGCTCTCTCCTTTCCCTCTTCTCTATCTCCTTCTTCTCCTCTTTCTCCTTTTTCCTCTCTCTTCTTTTTTTTCTCTTTTCCTCCTTATTCTTCTCTCTTCTTCTTTTTTCTTTTCCTATTCTTTCTATTCTTCCTTTTTCTCTTCTCTCTTTTTCTTTCTTTTTTTGCTTTTCCTTATTTCTTATTTTATTTATTAGATTATAATTATTTAATATAATATAATATATATATATATATATATATATTTTTTATATTATATTATATATATATATATAATATAATATATATAAATAATAATATACATAAAGATAATTTAATATATATTGATTATTTAAGATTTAAAAATTTATATAATTAAAAAAATTATTATTTTATTTATTTTATTTATAAAATGTATTTATTATGATAAAAATTTATTTAAATTTAAATTATCTAAAAATTATTAAATTAAATATTATTCTATTTAATTATTTATTTATTAATTATTTATTTTTTTAAATTTTATTTAATTTTGGGCAAAAGCCCCGCGGGGAACTTGCTTTTTATTAGGGACTTGGAATTAAATTATTGTTTTATTTCTCCTTTAATTTCGTAGCGCTGGGGAACGGGTGGTTTAAAAGGGTTCCCAGGCGAATTTTGGCCTTTAGTAGGCTAAGGAGGTTCGGGAGTTCTATTGCAAAAAATGAAAACCGGATAGAACTGCGAAACGGTGAAAAGGACGTTTAAGGCTTTTGGGAGGTGGTTTAAAGCGGGAGGTTAAAGAAAACAGATGAAAAAAAGTGGGGACGAATGGAAATTCCGTGGGGCCCATTGGAACCACCCGTGGGCGCAGGTTTGTTGTGTGTGTTGTGTGTTTTTAGCTGGGTGTTTGGACGGGGAAAAAAAACTTTGGCCGGGGGACGGGGGACAAACCCAAGGAGGGGATGGACCGTCAAAGGGCGGCCCGCGGGATTTGGAAACCAACGGTTCAGGTGGGTGGGAAAAACCGCCTGACGCGTGTGCTGGGAAACGGCGACGGTTGGGCGGGCGGCGGCTTGCGAGGGGGTCGCAAGCGGGGCGGGCTGCGACGCTGGCGGCTGTCGAAAAACAAAAAACCAAGGTTAAGACATTCACAAAAAAGGGCCTAAAAGCCCTTTTAAAAATTGAAAGCCAAAAAATTTTTTACCGTGGCGCAAAAATTGAAAAACCCATTTTGCTCGGAAAAAAATTTTAGGGGTGGGGTTTTTTACGTTTTACAACGGTTGCTAAACGCCAAACCCGTTTTTGGCCGCGCGGCCCCCTTTCTTTTTCGGAAAAAGGGCGCTAAAAAAATTTTTAGGGTTTGCCCAAAAAAATTAAGGTTGCCAAAAATAGAGTCCCCTTTGCCCAAAAAAAAATTTTACCGTGGGCCAAAAATGAAACATGGAAGAAGGAAGATCAAAGGGGTGGTCAAAAAAGGTTAAAAAGCCAAAAAAAAAAGGTTTTTTTTCAAGGCCAAAAAAGGGGTTTTCAAGCGTCAGGTAAAAAATTTTCCGGCCAAAAAAGGTCCAAACGCGTCAGTTTTTTTCCAAGGGTTCAGGTAGGGTGGTCAAGGTTTTTCCCCTTTCCTTCCGGGGGGGAAATGGGGGTTTATTTCCACTACTTTTACCCTTCAAAACATTGAAAGAATTGTTTCGCCCAAAAAAAACATTAAGTTATAAACCCAGGGGCAAAATTTATTTTTAAACATTTTTAAAGGGAAGCTGCTAACTCTACAAAAATTCCGATAACAGCTTAAAAGAACTTAGCTTTTTTTTCTCATTTTTAAATTTAAGTAAAAAAAATTTGTGAATTTTTTAATTTGAATCGCGCCTTAGGGGGAAAAAAATCGTTTGCGATTAAAAAGAAAAACATAAAAAACAACAATCTGACTAATCACAAATTTATTAACCAAAAATAATTAGCAATTTTGAACCATCTTTTTACCGCCCTAGACTCTATGCCAAACGTACGATGAACCTTAAACTTTAATTTATTAATTATTTAATTTATTTTTTATTAGTTATACGGGGAAACATGTTTACAAGTGCAAAAATTTGTTAAAAAAATATAAAAAATTTTAAGAAAATTTTATTCCTTTGAAAAATTTAACATCTGAAGGGGGAAAAGCTTGGGTAAATTTTACTTAAATTTTTTCAAATTTATATGTTCCAAGAATTTTATGTACAAAAAATTTTCTTTTCTTTGTAGGAAGAAAAGAAAATGTAATTTCCGAAGCATTGAAAGGCTCTTTTTTGACAAAATTTTTTTACATACATTAAAAATTTTTAAAAAAATTGCTTATGGAATTTTTAAATAAATATAAAAATTAATTAAAATTTTAATTTTAATTAATAATTTAAATTAAATTAATTAATAATTTAAAAATAATTAATTAATTTTAATTTAATTTAAATAATAATTGATAATAATTAATTAATTAAATTTTATAAAAAAGAGTAAAATAAAAAGAATTAACCATTAATTAAATGATAATAATGAAGAACTAGTTTTAATTAATTTAATAATTAAATTATAATAAATTTTTTTAATAATTAATAATAATTAATAATTTAAAATAATTAAGATTAATTTAATAATAAAATTTTATTTTAAAGTTATTTTACTTATAAACTAATTTTATTTAATTAATTAAATATATAAATTTATTAATAATAGTTTAAATTATTTCATTTATTAATTTTAATATATAATTATAAATTTTATTAATTATAACTTAGTTAATTTTTTTAATATAATATAAGTATTTTAAAATATACTTTATTAATTAATTAAAAATATTGAATTAATAATTACACTGTGTACTTAATTTTTAAATGAATAAATAAAATTAATTTAATAATTTAATTAAAAATTCTACTAATAATAGTAAATAAATAAATTTAATAATAATTATAATAATAAATATTTATATAGTAATTAAAATAATAATTAATAAATAATTAATTAATTTTAATTAATAATAATTAATAATAATAATTAATAATAATTAATAATAATACTAATATAAATTAATTAATAATTAATAATACATTAATAACCAATAATAGCAAATTATAATTATTACAAATTATGTGTTTTGAACTGACACTGTTAAGTGGCCAACACTTTGTTAGTTATTAGCAGTTGTACTTGAATCTTGGCATTTATGTAAATTACTGAGCTGTTATTAATTGATCAGTGTTAATTTTATGACAT